>CM033622.1:18978998-19003998 GCA_019453435.1 Rhinogobius similis
TACCTTTATTTAACCAGGAAAATCCCACTGATAGAATTTCTTTTTCAGAAGAGTCAATGCCCCAGATGGGAAAAGCCTATTGTACATGTTTTTAGTACATATCGTATTGTGAGGGTCATATCGAGATAATATCGTATCATGACATTTGCATATTGTTACATCCCTAGATTCAACCTTTTACCTTTTTTCATAATTTACAACTGCTGGCAACAAAACTATAAAAGCAGTGAGTGAGACCTTTGTTGGTCCCATCTTCTCATCTTTTCCTCTCTTTGTTCAACTTAACAATTTAACTTTTTTCTAACATGTTATACAATGTTCTTTTTATTGGACAGAAAGCTGACTTTTGTTGGTGGTTCTACAGTGCTCAGAATCTATCAAAAGTTGTCCAAAAAAAGTTGGGCTCATTCTTTCCATGTATTATGTTTTGGCCTTGGTCTGTTAACTCTGGCCGGTAGCTGCAGTCTTGGTGGCAGCACTACCTTAACCTTAGCATTCACAGTAAAGCTGACTGGATATGGCACTTGACTGTGCTGTAAGTCACACTCACTGTGGGCAGACTCTACCTGGGCGAGCCATTGATCTCAAGAACTGGACTGCCAAAGACTGCACAAAGTATAGTGTATGTATGAGTGTAAAACAAGTGGAGGAGATGCACACAAAGGAGTTTTATAGTGAAAAGAGGGTGACCATGAAATGCACGTAAAACACTGTCGTTAAGCGACTTAAAGGTGTAATATTTCTGGATTAGTAACTACAATACATACTATACATGGCTGAATGTGAGTTGCCATTAGCTGTCTTATATTAACATTTCTTAAGAGGGAGTCTATTCACTTTATTCCGGAAGTTGCTGTGGGCGCCACCATCTTATCTCAGTTGTATTAGTTTGCATGGGGAAGGCACGCTCAACAGAAAATAAGCTCTACACAGACGACAAAGACGAAACTGGTGCATTGCTGACTTGTTGTTGCACGTGTACATTAAACATTTTACTCAAATCATTGTACTTTATAAAATATTTTAACAGCGATACTTTTCCCTCGTTAGCCACTTGCTTGGATGGGGCTCCCGCCAAACCGTAAGTGCCATCACTCGGGGAGAGCAGATCTGTGGCAAAAAGAGGCAAAAGTGGGCCGGTGGAATAAGGTGAATAGGGAGATTGTAAGGAAAACCAATACACACAACATAAGTTAATGTAAACTGTTTTTTTTCATACTGGGGGTACACTTAATGAAACAGGTTTAAATGTTTTGTTTTGGTTTTGGTTTAGCTAATAAAACAGATCCATTTATTTTATCCTTTATTCTATTGAGATACTGATTTTTTATTTAGTTTATTATTTTTGAACAAGCTTAGTCTTACGTTTTATATTATTTTGAATCTCTGTTTTCTTCTGCTGGCAAAAGATTTTTTTGCATAAAAGATGTATGTGTCTATACAATGAACCAATAAAAGAACAAAAAACATTTGATCTCGAAACAACATAAATTGTGAAGAATCCTCAGCGCTTACAGGAATAACCTTGCGGCTGAAATTATGATGTGCTTGTCTCTCATTGTACATTACATGTTCCTTCATGTGCACAGGCGAACAGCATGCGTGTATCAAAGCATACTAAAGGTGCACATTTTACCATTTGCTGGTCTGAAGGTTGAAGAAATTATATGGAAAGAGCTAAGAAGGTGCCTATCGACAACAACTCAAATGACTGCAAAAGAGGTTTTGTACAATGTGGAAGGGCAACGCTTCAAGTTGGTTCATAATTGTTGCTATTAAATAATTACCCAACCAGAGTCCTGGGGTCTGAATATTTAGTTCTTTATCTTTAAGTTGCATTACATAATAAAAACATCATTAATAATCTAACAATTAAATGTAATGATCACAACAAAACTCACAACAACAGCGGTGTTTTCCATTTTTCCCATGAATACCATGCAATTTGAAGCAAATATAGATGAAATACTTCGATGTATGGCTTTATTTTAGGAAAGTAACCCTATTCTGAATGTCAGCAAAAGAATGGTTAACTCTACTGAAATACATTTACTCAAAATCAGTATTCTGAATATGTATTTTCGGTACATGTACAGTACTTCTCAACACTGTTAAAAGATTAGGATGATTTCATTTCAGCACTGACCTGGACGCACACCCAAAATTGGATATTTCTTCATTGGGAAGTAAAAGAATGTCACTTCCAGCTGTTTCTAAAGAAATAACATGTTTTTCTTTCTTTTACACACACCAGTGATTGAAAACCTTTCTAACATTCAGTACATGCAGCGGTGAAGGCCTCTGTTGTGTCAAACATGTCGTGGATTCCAATACGAATACTATAGGTAAATAATACAATTCATGAACACATCTTGTCCTTGAATTGAGCTTGATTTCGAATAACTCTGCAAGTTAAGATGACCCTGTAAAAATATGCCCGCAAACGAGATGCCACAGCTCTGGCCACATTTGTGTCATCATTGTTGTCGAACTGAAATGTCTTCAAAAGGAAGAAGCTTGACCATGAAAGGGTTTTTATGCTCTGCACCAGGAGGCTGTGAGATTGTATATAACACTGTGAAACTCCGGAAAATGGAAAAAGGTGGACCGAGCAGGGAAAGACTGCAAGCTGCTACAGTTGGTATTGTTTATTAGAGCGAGGCAGCAGCTATTTTCCTGGAAGCAAACGGAAAGTAGAGAAATCTCTGTAGGAGGCATTTGTCATCTTTTGCCAGCGTGAGTTACACAGTGACAATGACCATCATCCGTACAGTTGTGCTTCTTTGTGCTCAAAAGTCACTGTCGGAAAACGTTTTTGAGAAGATATTGTGAACATGCTTTTCATACACATTCTCTGTTTTGGTTGATTTTAAGAGAATATTTTTAAATTATTGCATTTAAAGAAGCAAAAACATAATTCTGTCAGAGTAAATTACAGATTAGACTTTTTTTTTCATTGAGATCATGAGAGAGAGAGAAGTACATTGACTATAAACATTTACTACAGCAAGAAGAGATGTCAAAGAGGTTTTGATGATTTGTTTAAAAAAAATGTCTAACTAGACTGATTATGGACCATTTTGGCTGTTCTTAAATGTTAGACACACAGGCTTATGGTTTTGCCAGATATCTTCCATTAAATGCTTTTCTACCTTCAAGGCACTCAGAAGGCTTTACATCAAAGAAACACTCGCCCATTCACACAAACATTCACACACCTCTGTGTGGTGAAATATTCTTTAGCACTATCTAAAATGTTGGCTTAAACTTCCTCGGTAAAATGTCAACTCTGGCTTGACCTGTGAAGGCGACAGAAGACCTCCAGTGCTCTTCGACACCCTTACACCCACACTTAGCTCCATCGAGTCATTTTGTCATTCACACATGCACATTACTCAATACACCCCCCAAACAGAGAAGTTGGACCCTGTAACACTGTGTGAAATGCTGAAAGTGGCAATGTTAAATGTCACAAAATGTGCAAGAATCACTGTTAGCAACTACTCACTCCACATTGACCCAAAATCAAGTTTCAGCAGAGAAGGCACAGGCTTTCACAATATTATATCAAATAATGGACATGGAATCTGATTATGAATTGGTTACGTTAAGTAGCAATAATTTGAGCTCAAAAAGCAAGGATTTGTTAGATAGTTGGAGGAGGAGTTTCTTGTTCATTTCCCCTTTTAATAGTAGCTCAGAAGGTAAGCATCTTTATATCTTTATAGGTTACTTGCACAACAACAAAACAATAACCACGTTCAAGATTTGTGGATTTTCAATTCTGAGACTCCAGTATCCCTCCCAGAGTAATAATGGTTGATGATCATTGCCTTTTTATCCCCTAAAATGCAGGTTTTGAATGGCAAGCACCGCTCACTTTATAGAGGCAAACGTTTACCCCTCCTATGCATTCTGCACTGCACTGCCCCTACGAAGATAATATAGACGTTTGACTTTGACAATCCCATTACTGGATCATTGTCAGAGTATGACAAGGCAGAGCAAATATGTGCAGACACTGGTGAGGAGGTCTGGCTGGTTCAAGAGAGTGAGAGTGTTGGGAATCTTATATGAGGAAACAGAAAGGACCGTGGCTTCCCCTGTCACCATCTGTGCCCTGGCGGAGACTGAGATCCTGCTGTTTGTGTGTCATGAATACTGTAGAGAGGCCACCTCTGCTCTGGAGATGATCATCGCTCACAACACATGATCTTGCATACACACATATCCACTGACAGATGCGGCAAACTTAATGTCTTCTACTACCCCTGTTAGCCCCATCTGCCCTCTCCGCCGTTCCTCGCTCACATCTTGTCACTTCAAACAAATGCTCAGAGAGGATGTACAACCACAGTCATTGTCTATTATTGTACACTTATCTTAATAGTTTTATTTACTTGCACACTGCACAGTAGTGTATTCTATTTGAATTATTTTTCCCTTTTGTATACTAATTTTATTCCAAAGTTGTTGTTGTTTTTTTTTTTTTTTTTTTTTTTTTTTTTTTTTGGCTTCACAGCAAGAAGGGACTTGGTTTGCAGTTTCCATGTTTCTATGGGTTTCCTCTTGGCGCTGCAGTTTCCCCCCATCAGCCCAAACCATGCACCTTCAGCTGCTGACCAAGCCAAGCTCAAGACACATAGCTCAAGGTAGTCTGGGTCAGAAGTCCTGACCAGGGACTACCTTGGACTACCTCAAGATCTGGAGATGGGTCCTTGGACACTGCACTGCGGCGCCCACAGTTCCTAACAGATTGAAGCAATATTGAAGGATGGGTCAAATGCAGAAGACAAATGTGCATATGGTGACAATTAAGTGTGCCTGAATCCGGGATTTATGTGTTTGGGTATGGGTGTATGTTGATTGTAGAATAATATGTGTATCTTCTTCGTCTTCGTCTTCAGAGTACATTTAAAAAGTATAGTAAAAATAATAAACCTGCTCTGTTAGTTTGGGCTATATTTTGTTTTGCATTTTTCATATGGCTAAATTCCCTCTCTATAACAACTTGCATGTATGAATGAATATTAAAACTTCACTTAATGTGTGCTAACAGATGGAGGATGTTGAACTATTTGCCAGATTTAGTTCATGTTGATATGTCCTGTAATTGCAGTTTTAATAGACCAAAACATCTGCATAGTACTGGCACCCCAGAATTCTTGCAAACCCATTTTAGGCTCACACTATGGTGCTGCACAATCTAAAGGCATTGTATTATTTTTGTTTTGACCATTTATTTTTTTCTGTTGGCTTTCCTATTGGTTGACAGCAATTCCTATCTTTATTATTAAGATGGCAAAATTGGTTATTTTCTGTTAATGCATGCCTTTTGTGTATTTTGACATATTAATTTTGCTTCACCACTCAAAGCTCTCTTTATCTTTTTGTATTTTATTCAAACGTTTATTTTTAGGCAATTTTCTCCTCACAAATGGCATTTCCCTCTATCATTTCTGATGTTTGGCTTCTGATTGGTGTCCATCAATTCATTTTGTTTTTTGTTTGGTCTCAAAAATCTTTTCTTTTCTCACTCGTCTGTTATGCTTCCCTTATTTACATTCCCAGAATCCTTCTATAGGCAGCAGACATGCATTAGAGGCACTTTTCATTCAGCACCATGGACAGCTCCCTGAACAGTAAAATGAAGGTACTGCACTGCCACCTATTGGCTTGTAGGAGCACTCTAGACAATATATCATGAGGTGGAAATGAAATGATAGTTTTATTTCTAACATGGGGCAGATAACTTTGGTACGGGCACAGATTTGTGATTAAGCTCAATGCATTTGCAAGTATGTGTGTGTGAAGTTAGATTCAACAAGCTTTAAAAGAGAATAGTCCATGGAGGAAAGAATCTGCAGGGAGATCTATGAGAGAGGTTAACATGGCCAGCCTTAAAGTAATGGCAACCATATATTACCACCCGGTTTCATCCCAGCGTATGTCGAAGCTCATAGATGCAATGTAACTGGGAGCTTCTTGAGCCGAAATGGGGATCTCAAGTTTCATTGTGCTCTGTGGCAGCCAAAGGGAGGAAACAATAGCATCTGCACTCCACTAAGACAAGGAATTTAATCACAGCACAGCAGAGGTGAGATTTGAATGTAAAGTAGCAGAGCATAGCTGAGTGCAGTGTGTGAGGAAGTGTCCATCAAATGTAATAGAAATGTTTAGGTTGACATTTAAAGTAGCACTGTGGCAAATGTCAGAGCTGAGAGAACAATACTTGTGTCCACTTACTCTGTGTAAATGTGGCACATAGAGAAGCTGTCATTGTTCTGCACAGCTTCAAATAAATGTAACATTTTAAAGGTAAGTGTTTAGGTGAAAGGTCCGCAGCTATTCTCAGTTGTTATTCAGTTATTAATGTTGTTTTGCATGGAATGTTTCACACAATACACCATTTCAGGAGGGACATGTTTAGAATAGCTGTGCACATGATACCATTTATTTTAATAAATCAATTAAAAATAGCCCTAGTTATTCATAGTTTGAGATGTGGCTAAAACTAATTCTCCCATTGGAAATGAATTGGAGCTATGGTATGAAATGGCCTTTACAATATAGTCTATTTACAAACACTGAAGCAACAGAATAAAACAAAGGAAATTAGCAGAAATGCTCAGAACGAGTCTGCGGATGATATAAAGCCTTAAAACAGCAGAAAATTCTCAAATAAGTGACGTATGAAATCTGAAAATACTTCCCAAAACCAGGAAGTTCAGTAAGAAGGGTTTTTGACGCTCAGAGGGGGGAGGATAGTGAACATTCCTCAAAACAGCATGAAGGCAGCTGAAGGCAACTCCAGGTATGTTTTTGATTACAGAACATTGTTAGAACTGGGTTAAAAGCTCAAAAAAGTCACTGCAGCAGAATATGTGTCCTTTAACATCAAAGAGTACCTCTTGGCAATAAACACCTGGATAAATGAAATGTATACAGTAGATGTATCATACAGTTGTCTGCCAAACTTCTATTCTATCTAAAATGTCTTATGGTTTGTTTATGATGACTGAAATTTATCACAAAAAATACCCACTAATGTATTTTTTAACCAACGTAAACAAATGTGGATTTGAAGTTTGTTAATTGCAGATGTATAGCACTTCAACAGCTGTTTCATTATTGACAGGTTAAATACAAGATTTAGCATGTATTTAAGCAATAGTAACACTTGAAGGCAAATACTGTATTTGGAAAATGTTTTCTGTTTCTTCTCAGGAGAAAAGATTTTAGTGAAGTCATTAGAAGTATAATAGAAGTACTTAGTGTCAGACATTTCTAAAAATTTCTTAATTAAGAGAAGTCTTCTCTTAGTACTCTTAGTATTTTATCTGTTCTGTTTCAAAACTCTAGGTGTTAATTTTGAACTAAAGTGACGTTTGAACAAACTTGTAACTTCTTTCTTTTAAGGATGAAGCTACAGTTTCAGTTTTAGTAGTTTACTGGAGGCAGTGTCTGAGACAGTTTAATGCCACATTCATCCGTTCACAGGGAGTCGCAGCAGTGCCTCAGGCTGTCATCAGGGCTCAGGTGTAAAACTTAAACCCTTTGAATTTCTCCATGTATGTATTATGTTTTTTAACCCTTAACCCTTTTTATGTATTGGTTTTATTTATATTTGACCTTGGTCCTTTAGTGCTTACAGTGCACTTGCTCTGTTCTACAACCCTCTCTTTGTGTCCCCTGCATTTCTTACATTTTATACATATTGTTTAGTTGCTTGTGAGTTATTTTAGTCTATTCTGTTCATTTACTCCATAGACAAAAGTATTGTTCCTCGTATTCTGTTAAATGTTTGTCGTCTCAGACATACAGGAAATCTCATCATTTTAAATTAAAGGTGCACTGTAACTTTCCAGGGTGATGTTTTTGCTGTGCTTGGAACGTTCCACAGTATGGCATGATACTTATATATCTTGCAGTTTTTTTATTACAGGTTTTGTTTTTTGCTGAAAAATACCTTTAAAACATCAAAACATTCATTCTTACTGGGAGTGGGTTGCCTCTCCACAGACCTGACTTATAATTTGGCCTGGTAGTGACAATTGCTTGCCTCCGTGGGGATGGATTAATTTCTGGCAAAGTAATAACATCTCTATGGAGATAAGCAGGTGACATGCCATCCCCCACCGGAGAGTGTACATAGTGTGTATGTGTACATTGAAGTTAGTAAGTTACAATTCTTATTTGTCCATAGTTTGACCAGGTACACATTCCTTCTGTTTGTAAACAGAACCCTCAATGGGAGAGTTAGCATATACCATATAGCAAACATAGCAAACTATGAAAAAACATCTGTTTTGACCGATAGCCACTCAATTACATGAGTAGCACTAGAGCCTCATTAGAAAACATTGCCTCATGTAGAAGAGTTTAGCTTAGTTTATTGATGTAGCGAGCACTGCAGAAATTGGCAGAAATACTAACAACAACATGACAACAACAAACAATTCCTACAAATAACATTATGTTGGACAATAATGCAGCCAAAACGGATCACAACAATGCCAATGAAATCAAATCAAAACCTATTTATTTCACCACCAAGCAACACAAATCAAATTTTAATAAGTTAACTTTGGTAACTGGAGCTATAAGTTATCGACTCATTTAACTCATTGGTAACTGTAACAAAACAAACATTTGTCTTCATTGAAATGACTGGAATGAGAGGTTCATAATGATACAGGCATTCTAAATACGTCACTGGAAGGGTCTATAACATTGAACTTGTTTGGACACATCAAATTGAGTGGTTTGGTAATGGAGATGGCTATTATTCACCAAAACTACAGCTGCTGACTTAAAAGTCCAAGTTCAGAGTTTGGCGCTAAATCCATTCCATTACCTGGAGAACAGAGGAGAAGGCATTACCAAAGACATCATGAAATTAAGTACATGAACACTGTATGGTGACCAGCTCATTCAAAGTTTGAGAGCCATAACTTCTCTCAAGCCCCAAACATTCACCCGTGACTACACCTCAGCGTGCACACAAGTTTGTCGCACAGCCAGAATCTGCAGTGATCTGTGCCGTGGTTCACCGTGGGCTGAACCCCAGTGTCCCGTCCAACTGGGACACCAGCACTGCGCCTGTGTGGCTGCTGTTGTGTTTTCATGTCAACACAAATGAGGAAGACGATGATGGAAGGAGACAGCGCAGAGGAATGAGAGGTGGAAATCAAAGCAAAGTAGAACAATGCCGACATGCGCCCACGCTGAAGAGAAAACTACAATTTCAAAAAGGAGATCTCAGACGCCAGTGACAAGATGTAGCACCCAAAAGATAGAAAAGAGATATCATTGTGTTCTTCTTGTTTATAGAGATGCGGCGTTTTAATTACAGTGCAATAAAAAAAAGCAAGGCGTGTGATTACAGACACAATTACATTAACTTTAATTACTTACAACAATGGAGTAACAAAACATGTGCTTTAATTGTGTTTGGTTGTTTGGTGCTAGAAAAAAAAAAAGTCTATCAGTATCAAACTTACTACAAAATGGTGATTTATTTATCACCGGAGAAACGTTAGAATGAATATGCACTTCAGCCAACAATAACGGTTGTGTTATTGTTGCCTCTCTGCAGGATTCAAATGCAAATGCAGTACATCTTTGAAGCGATGTACTTTCAGACATTTTCAATTAGAATTAGAATATGTTGTGTTCAAATGATATCTCAACTTTCTAAAGGCAAAGGGCCCATATTTTAAGGTTAAATATCTCTGTAATTGAGGCAAAACTCTACAGGCAAAACCCTTTTTTTTTATTTTTTGTTCTCTCAACATATCGGCTTTCATGTGGAAGCAACAAACTAGTCCAATCTGCCCCTAAATATGTTTTATTATTTCATTTAATCCACTTGATCCATAGATTTCTCTGGGAATCTCTGGGATTTTTTGGCCAATTTTCAGCTAAATAAGAAATCCAAAATACCCTCTGTAAAAAATGTTATTGCTAATATGTGTACAAAATGAAGAAATTTAAACCTGATTCTGTTCATTTTTCAGATTAAAATTTTTTACACATAAAAATGCCTTATTTCTTCATGAAAACATATCATGATGAAAATCTTGTATCTTATAAATCTTTTTCTTACATTAATGTGAGTAAACTACAGGAGAAGTTTCAATAGATATCTTTAAATTTAAGATTTATTTCCTATTCAGCTGTAGTGTCTCGCCGTAAATGTATAAATCCATATGAAAATTTTCAACATGTTCTGTGTATGCACACAAAACAAAAAGAAAAATGTGAACTATATATATATATACGTTGAAGTTGAATACATGAATACAAGTTGAACACATTTAAGCAAGAATTTCAGACATGAAGACGAATGTTATAACTTCTGAGACGCTCCTTTAAAAAAAAAAAAAAAATGATTAGGGATACAAAGTAAGCCTTAACACTTAACAACAGATATAATTAAGATTTGACACATACAAAGTAGCGTGAAAACAGCTCTTGTGATTTGAAAAGCCTCACTTTGTTGCAGGGGAATAAAGTTCTCACTGTCTGTCAGGAACAGTGCACAAAACTACCACCATTAAGTGATGCTGACAATGACTGTTAAAACGTACGAACCTGGCATTACACAAACAAGACTCTGTGAGAGGAAAGTTATTCAAATGAGTACTCTGAAAACATTACACAACATTACAGTATGTTGTTTACTACTGGTCCTGCTGCTGTTGTTGCGTTTATATATAACAATAATGTCCCTCTAGTTGGGTACCAAAACATTTACTGCAGACTGCAGTTCACTTTTGCACTTTCATGTGGAAACAGCACTCTTAACCTGCTCCTAAAGATGTTTTATGATAACATTTAATCTACTTCATCCATAAATTTCACTTCGACATTGTAACTTCAAAGGCCGTTTTCTTAAAATGCCTTTTTCTCCCCTAGGGACATAAGGATCACCACTTAAAGTAGAACCTTCACACACCAAACTTTACAGTCTTGGACTGAATAAGTGTTGTAACGACTGGTGGATCAAAAAATAATGCAGACTTGAATAGTTCAAAAGTACAGGATTTATTGAGGAAACAGGACAGCTGGATACTGGACCGAGGAGCACAGGTGAGTACTGGAGTGGCGGAGTGGAGCAGACTGGACCGAGGAGCACAGGTGAGTACTGGAGTGGCGGAGTGGAGCAGACTGGACCGAGGAGCACTGGAAAAAACAGACAATCCAAGATGAGGAAAATCCACTAGGAACATTACTGGAAAAATCAAAGATCAAAAGGCCTGGGTGTTCACCACGAATGTAGACTGAACGATCTGGCAGGGTGTGGATGAATGAGCCGAGTCTTTATACTGCAGAGGTGTATGCTTGATTGGAGATGGGTTGCAGGTGAGTAGTGGGAGGAGCCGTTGAAGGTGGTGCAGCATGTCTATTCTCCGCCCAGCTCCAGACAACACAGATGGGAGGGGGAGAACACAGGAATCTTGACAGTACCCCCCCACTAAGGGACGCCTCCTGGCGGACCACCAGGCTTGTCAGGATGGGCAGCATGAAAGTCTCTGACCAGAGCAGGGTCCAAAATAAGAGACCGGGGAACCCAGGAGCGTTCCTCCGGACCATACCCCTCCCAGTCAACCAGGTACTGCAAACCCCTACCCCGTCGGCGAGCATCAAGAAGCCGACGAACCGTGAAAGCCGGGTGATCATCCACAACCCGGGCGGGAGGAGGGGGAACGGCCGGAGGGCACAAATCACTGGTAACAACTGGCTTTAACTGGGACACGTGGAAAGTGGGGTGAATACGAAGAGCAGAAGGCAACTGAAGGCGTACAGCAGAAGGACTGAAAACTTTGGCAATCTTGAAGGGGCCCAAAAACGAGGAGAGAGCTTCCGGGAATCAGTTTTAAGAGGAATATTTTTCGAAGATAACCAAACTGACTGACCCGGTTGGTACTGAGGAGCAGGGGAGCGGCGCTTGTCAGCTGCTGCCTTGGTTTTGGCTGTAGAGCGAAGAAGAGCAGCCCTGGTCTTCTTCCAAACACGTTGGCAACGCTGGAGATGGTGCTGGACTGAGGGCACTGCCAAATCCACCTCTTCAGATGGAAACAGTGGAGGCTGATAACCTAGAGAAGCTTGAAAGGGGACAGACCAGTTGCCGAGCTCACCAAAGAGTTATGGGCATATTGAATGCAGGGTAAGAAGGTGCTCCAGGTAGATGGGTTAGATGCAGTGACACAGCGCAGTGCCGTCTCTCAAGTCCTGATTGGCACGTTCAGTTTGCCCATTAGTCTGGGGTGAAAGCCAGATGTAAGGCTGACTGTCGCACCCAGACCTTCACAAAAAGAGCGCCAAACTTGGGAGGTAAACTGAGTTCCTCGGTCAGAAACAATGTCCAGTGGTATACCATGGAGCCTGAAAACATTGTTAGTTATGCAGTCTGCAGTTTCTTTAGCTGTGGGCAGTTTGGGCAGAGCAATGAAATGAGCAGCTTTAGAAAACCGGTCTACGACGGTGAGTATGACTGTATTACCTTGGGACGGAGGCAGGCCGGTAACAAAGTCCACTGCTATGTGTGACCATGGGCGTTTGGGAACAGGCAGAGGTTGGAGCAGACCGGAGGGTGGAGAGTGGGAAGCTTTGCCCCTGGCACATACTTGGCAGGCCAGAACAAAGGCTCGTGTATCTCTGTCCATAGTTGGCCACCAAAATTAACGCCTCAGGAGAGAAAGCGTCCGGTTGACTCCAGGATGACATGAGAATCGCGAACAATGAATCCATTCCAGCACTTTTGAGCGGGCAGCATCTGGAACAAATAAAGCACCAGGAGGACCATTACCTGGATCAGGCTGAGTGCGCTGTGCTACCTGATGTGATTTTCAATGTCCCAACTTATTGCAGCGATCACGCGGGTGGATGGAAGGATAGGGTCTGGAGCAATGGGCCTCTCTTCCTGGGAGAACTGGCGGGAGAGTGCATCGGGCTTGACATTGCGAGAACCTGGACGATACGTGAGAGAAAAATTAAATCTACTAAAGAAGAGTGCCCACCGGGCTTGCCGTGAGTTTAGGCGTCTTGCAGATTGTATATAAGCCAGGTTTTTATGGTCTGTCCAAACCAAAAATGGAAGCTCAGCCCCTTCCAACCAGTGGCGCCATTCTTCCAGTGCGAGTTTCACAGCAAGAAGTTCTCGATTCCCCACATCATAATTCTTTTCTGCAGAAGTTAATCGTCGAGAGAAAAAAGCACAAGGGTATAAACGATTGTGTGGGTCAAACCTCTGAGAGAGCACTGCTCCAACTCCTGTCTCAGAAGCGTCCACTTCCACAACAAACTGGCATGAGGGATCAGGTTGACGCAGGACTGGGGCAGATGTGAAGAGATCTTTCAGTGTGGTGAAAGCGGACTGGGCTTCAGGAGTCCAACAAAACTGCTTGGAAGGAGAGGTAAGTTTAGTCAAGGGTGCCACCACACGGCTAAAGTTCTTAATAAACCTCCGATAAAAGTTTGCAAAACCAAGAAATCTCTGTAGTTGCTTTCTGCTACTTGGTATAGGCCAATCTGCAACTGCTTTCACCTTCTCCGTGTCAGCCTTCACCTGCCCACTTTCAACAACAAAACCCAAAAACTGACCTTACTGGTGTGAAAATCACATTTTCAGCTTTCACATAAAGCTTGTTCTCGAGTAGTCTTTGGAGGACCTGCCGCACATGCTGCGCGTGTTCCTGTGGAGTCTTCGAGAAAATAAGAATGTCATCCAAGTACACAAAAACGAAACGATTCAGAAAATCACGCAATACATCATTGATTAGTGCTTGGAAGACAGCCGGAGCATTGGTTAAGCCAAATGGCATGACTAAATACTCAAAGTGCCCCAGTGGTGTGTTAATAGCTGTCTTCCACTCGTCTCCCTCCCTAATGCGTACTAAGTGGTACGCATTCCTAAGGTCAAGTTTAGTGAATATGGTGGCGCCATGAAGAGGTGTGAAAGCTGAGTCAATGAGCGGTAATGGATACTTATTTTTGACAGTGATATTGTTTAGGCCCCTGTAGTCAATACACGGTCTTAATGTTTTGTCCTTTGTCAACGAAAAGAACCCTGCTCCCACAGGTGAGGAAGAGGGTCGGATAATACCAGCAGCTAGAGAGTCTCGAATGTAGTGCTCCATGGCCTCCTGTTCAGGTCTTGAGAGATTGTAGAGGCGGCTGGAAGGCAGAGGTGCACCAGGCAGGAGGTCAATTGCACAATCATATGGTCTGTGGGGAGGGAGAGATAGAGCTCTACTCTTACTGAAGACCTCTCCCAGATCATGATACACACTGGGCACGGAAGAGAGGTCAGGCTTGTCCTGGGGAATTTGGCGTTGGGACGGAGCTCCCTCTGATGGCGACAGAGCTGAATGAAGACAATTTGCATGGCAAAAGGTGCTCCACTCAGAAATCTGTCCACCGGACCAGTCTATGATTGGGTTGTGTTTGACTAGCCACGGATGGCCTAAGATCAGTGGTGTGATGGGGGCAGAGATGACAAAAAAACTGTACTTTCTCCTGATGATTACCAGACAAAACTAGAGAAATTGGTTCAGTGACATGTGTTACCCTGGCCAGAGGTTTTCCATTCAGAGCTAATGCGGTCAATGGTTTTTCAGTGGTTCCAGAACTATGTTAGCCTGCTCTGCCACCTGCTGGTCTAAAAGTTCTCCTCTGCGCCCGAGTCAATAAGAGCTTGAATAGGCAAAGTCACACATTTACAGCAAAGTTTAGCGGGGATCTGAAGTCTAGTCTTCTCTGGGATATTGTCTTGGCCCACCAGTACTCCCAGACCTACTGGTGAGCACGGTCTTTTGGGCGAACTGGACAGGCTGCGAGGAAGTGACCTTTCTCCCCACAGTACAGGCACTCACCGGCCTGGCGGCGTCGTAGCCGCTCCTCAGGAGTGAGCCGTGCTCGGCCCAATTGCATAGGCTCCTCTGTGGAGGGTGGTGTGGATGGGGATATAGCCGGAAGTGGAGGGAAGTTGGGTTGTAGTGCTGGACCTGGGCGCCGGGTAGCTGAGGAAAGAGAGCGTCTGTCTCTTTGCCGACTTTGAAGACGGTTATCAATCCGATTAGCTAGGGAAACCAGAGACTTGAGGTCAGCCGGGTCATCACGAGAAATTAGTTCATCCTTTAATTTATCACTTAGGCCTTTGACAAAAACAGCTTTCAGTGCATTGTCGGTCCAATCAACATCCGCAGCTAGGGTCCAGAATTCAATTGTGTAGTCTGCAACAGATCTTGAACCTTGAGAGAGACTCAACAAGCGCAGAGAGGCATCAGCTTGATAGTCAGGATGGTCAAAAACAAGTCTTAGTTCCTCCACAAAGTCCTCAAAACTGACTTGATCAACAGGAGTGTGAGAAAACTTAGCTTCGGCCCACTGAAGTGCTCTGCCCCTCAATAATCCACACATGTAACGAATCTTAGCAGAATCAGATGTAAAAGATGCAGGACGTTGTTGGAACACAGAGGAACACTGGAAAAGAAAACCACGGCAATGGCTCGGCTGACCTGTGAATGGTTCCGGGTCTGTGCATCGGGACTCCAAGGGGCGAGCAGAAGAGGTTGATGCCGTCGCAAAGATGGGTGCAGTAGAGGTCGGAGACTGGAGAGTGAGCAGGGCCGAAACCTGGCTGGTTAACTGAGAGACTTGTTGAGCCAGGGCTTGGTTGCTGTCAAACAGAGACCGGATACTTTGTTCATGCTGGCCAATCATGATGCCTTGATGTGAGAATGCTCGATGTAAAGTCTGGTTAGTTTCATCGTCTGCTTGATCCATGTTGGCCAGATCGTTCTGTTGTAACGACTGGTGGATCAAAAAATAATGCAGACTTGAATAGTTCAAAAGTACAGGATTTATTGAGGAAACAGGACAGCTGGATACTGGACCGAGGAGCACAGGTGAGTACTGGAGTGGCGGAGTGGAGCAGACTGGACCGAGGAGCACAGGTGAGTACTGGAGTGGCGGAGTGGAGCAGACTGGACCGAGGAGCACTGGAAAAAACAGACAATCCAAGATGAGGAAAATCCACTAGGAACATTACTGGAAAAATCAAAGATCAAAAGGCCTGGGTGTTCACCACGAATGTAGACTGAACGATCTGGCAGGGTGTGGATGAATGAGCCGAGTCTTTATACTGCAGAGGTGTATGCTTGATTGGAGATGGGTTGCAGGTGAGTAGTGGGAGGAGCCGTTGAAGGTGGTGCAGCATGTCTATTCTCCGCCCAGCTCCAGACAACACAGATGGGAGGGGGAGAACACAGGAATCTTGACAATAAGATTCTGATGCGATGTACAGAAGGATTTGTTGATATTTAATTCTAAGCCTGATTTATTAAAGTTTAAGTCCAAAATTTTTTTGGTGGATTTAGAAATTTTAAGCCAGTTTTTAGTCAGTAATTTGATCAAAACTAAATAAGATATCTTTTTTTGTAATTAATATGATAATAAGAAGAACAAGAATTTTCAACCTGTTTTAAGATTTTTTTTTCATTCATTTTCTACCGCTTATTCCCGTTAGGGGTCACGGGTGACTGGAGCCTATCCCAGTGACTTTGGGCCTTAGGCGGGGTACACCCTGGACAGTGGCCAACTCGTCGCAGGGCTGACACAGAGAGACAGACAAGGACAGACAACCATTCACTCTCACAGTCATTCACTAGGGACAATTTTAGAGTTGTCAATTAACCTGAACAGTCATGTCTTTGGACGGTGGGAGGAAGCCGGAGAACCCGGAGAGAACCCATGGTAACACGGGGAGGACATGCAGACTCCACCCAGAGAGATCATGTGATGTTAGGGTGGTTCGGAATTCGAAACCACGATGTTGGGGTGGTCTGGGATTCGAACCCACGATCTCCTTATTGAGAGGCAGAAGCTCTAGCCGCTCTGCCACCGTGCACCCTGTTTTAAGATTTAAATGTCCCAAATATGTTTTTACACATGAAATGTCTTATTTCTACATGAAAACATCACATGATGAAAACCTTGCAATACAGGTTTTTCTTCCATTTATGTCAGTAAACTACAGGACTAAATTCAGATTTTTTTTCCTATTAATCTGTAGTGTCTCACCTTAAAGGACACATATTCTGACCTTTTGAGCTTTTAACATGTTCTAACAATGTTCCATCATCAAAAACATACCTGGACTTGCATTCAACTGCATTCACGCTGTTTTGAGGAATGTTCTTTAGAAAATCCTCCCTCCTCCGAGCGTCAAAAACACTTCCTGCTGAACTTTCTGGTTCTGCGATGTATTTTCAGATTTCATATGCCACTTATCCAAGATCCTTTTGCTGTTTTAAGTCCTTAAATCATCGCCAGACTCATTCTGAACATTTCTGCCGTCTAAACACGTTCACTGCTACTGCTAACCCACACCATAGCGTCTGTTTACTGCTAACTTCACTAGATTGTGTTAGTGCTAAGGTGCCATCCACTGACTGGATGTATGTCATTGAATTGAGACCTGATTGAAAACCTATCATTGAAGGCACTCAAGAGCATGTTTAAAGGCTAAAAACAATATGAAAAATGTAGATTAAGTTAAAGTTGTGATCTGTTTGATGAATTCACATTTCTAATAACATCTTTGTGTCTTAAGTAACACAGTTTAGACATGTAAAGAACTATAAAACAACTTTCTTCCTAAGCATTGTCAGAATAGAGCCATTGTGTTTTCTGCAGTTCAACGACTATTGATCTCACCATGTAATGACCGATGCCACTGTGGACTTTGCACTGGGACGTTTTACTTTTCTGACTTTGTATCTGATCCAAACTTTTGCAGGCGTATACTCATGGCTCCCACAGCAGGGGCACTGTGTAAATCAGCAGCCAAAATGTCCAAAAATCCATTTAGACGCCTGAAAATACAGCTTTTGCCCCCTCACACAGAGACTTGCACTGGGAGGGCAGAGGAAGTGTCTGTCGGTCTGTTACAGAGTGCTGACCATAGTGGCACCCACACACACCACCTATAGCTGCAGCTTGGCCACCCATCACTGCTCCCTGATTACCAGCAGCTTCTGTACTGCCACACCGGGTCCTGCTCCCCATCCCTCCTGCACAGTCCACTGAGCTCTGCTGCCTGCTCCTCTATCCCACATCTATCTACCTCCACCAACGCGCCGTCACTCTGCCCTCCGCTGGATCGCCACTCTTTGTCAGAGCTCTTTGGTTTGACTGTTTCTCTTTCCATGCATTCACCACAAAACACATTCAAATATGAAGTATGGCTGGTCTTCAAAAGACAGTTATTGAGTCAATTAACACAAGATGAAGGGTCCTTGGGAATAAATAATTGTGAAGCATAATTACATAGAGCATTTTTGCTGTATGTGCTGCTGTGTTTGCCATTGAATTTATATCACATTAAAAGCAATCCATATTTAGTCGTGTCCTAAATATTGAGCTCATGTCTCCATTTACTTATAATTAGTGTAATTTAGACAAGGCCTGCAGGGGTGCTGTTTTAGCATACATCCAAATGTCTGCATTGGACATTTTTGTGGGATCTAAGAAAATGACCAATTAGGTTGTTTTGATCTGGAGGACCTGTTGAAATATTTCTGTTATCAAGTGTGAAATCTTTATACATTGAATACTTCTCTTTATAATTTCTTTGTTTTAATTACGGTGCAATAAAGATGCAAGGCATGCAATTACAGACACAATTACATGAACTTATTAAACATTAACTTGTAAGTTTGCAAACACCTTTAATCATAAAGATTTAGATTGTTTTGATTAGTTTCCCCTGTGGCATGTACAAAATGAGGATAAAGAAATAAGTAACCAAGTACTATTGGCTATGCTCTGATTTATTTTAATGTTTTATTTGTTTCATTTCTTTCTTTATTTATTTTTTAGGATTTTTTGGCCCATAGGCTTTAGTTTGCAGAACAAAGCAGTGAGACAGGGGCAGGATCTAAGAATAACATGCAGCAAACTGTTGAACTCACAGCGCTGAGGCCTGCCCCACATGGTAAACATGTGTGCTATCCACTCGACCACAAACGCAAACGCTGTCATTTCTAAAGCTAAATCTCATTAAGAATTATCTTAATTAATGATCTTAATTATAATCAGAGTCAGAATTGGTCTATTGCCATCGTCAGTGATCAAAATTCACAAACATAGGAACTTGCTTTGGCGTAAGGTGCAACATAAAACAATTAGCAAAATATATAAAAGAGGCATCCATAAGATTAAGAATAAAATAAAATAGACTAAGACTATAAATGTACAGTTGGATAGACAGTAGTGCAAATTGGCAGTGCAAATAGATAGCTCTTTTATAATATAAGTATAAATTTACAAAAAATATATTGAATTGAATAACTTTTTTTTTATACAAACATCTTGTTGGATACTCCATGATTACGTATTTCATATATCATGTGCAAACAAAAGAATGCATTTTGTTTTGTGTGGATGAGGTGAATAATTCATACAGCATATGAGGCGGAGGAACTGCTAATAAACACTTGTGCCTGAAATGAGGCTTTCTTTCCTTCAGGCAGCGACCTTCACACATGTTTTCTGTTACTGTTTGCACCTTAGCTTCGCACGTGTGCGGCCGTAACAGACACATCTGTCTAACGCTCACACGTTACTCCTTGTTCTGTTTGAGACAAGCTTCATGTAGCTGTAGACATGCACACTCTCTCCCCCGCTCTCTCTGTGTCTCTCTCTTTCTCCCTGTCTCTCTCTCTCTTTGACTTTCGGTCTCTGTCTCCGTGTGTCTCCCTTTCTCACGCTCACTCCCCGTCTCTCTCCTCTCTCTCACTCTTCCTGTCTCTCTTTCTCTCTCTCTCTCACTTTTCCTGTGTCTCTCTTCCCCTCACTCACTCACTGACTTCACTCTCTTCCTGTCTTTTGCTCTCTGTGTCTCTCTCTTTCTCTCTCACTATCTCTTTCTTTCTCTCTCTTCAGGTCTCTCTCTCCCCCTGTCTCTCTCCTTATCTCACTCGCTCACTAACTTTCTCTCTCTTCCTTTCTCTCGGTCTCTCTGCCTGTCTTTGTCTCTCTACCTGTCTTTCTTTCTTTTCTGTCACTCACCCACTGACTCACTCACTTACTTTTTTCTGTCGTACTTACTCTCTCTCACTCCTGTCTCTCGGTTTCTGTGTCTTTCTTTTTCTCACTCGCTCTTTCGTTCTCACTCTTCCTGTCTCTCCGTCTTTCTTTCCCTCACTCACTTGCTTACTCGCTTTTCCGTTTGTCTGTCTCTTCTTTCTCTCTCCCACTCTCATTCTCTTTTCCTGCCTTTTCTTTCTTTCTTGCTCCGTCTCTCTCTCTCTCTCTCTTGCTTCCTGTCTTTCTTCCTCTCACTCGCTCACTCACGTTCTATGTCTCTCTCCCTCTCTCTCTTTCTCCTTGTCTCCTGCTGAGAAGTGAAAGGTCTCGCCTCCCCGGTGCTCTCCTCAGGGTCTGTTTACACACGCACATGTTTGTGTTTGTATGTGCTTCTCTGCTACCTTTAATTGCCTACGAGGGCTTTGACCCAAATTAAAATTCACTTTTAAAAACCTTGCTAATGCACCACCGCTCGCTAGACACATGCAAACACGTCTAAGATTCCACCTCAAGGCCAAAATAAAATGACTGAAATATGAAAAATTATGCGTACACACTACAATTATGCACCCACACACATGAAGGTTCACCTTTAGAGCCGTGTCTCCCTCAGCATTTAATTAATCAGGCAACAGTTAAAATCCCCTCCTTCGTGTCCATCATGGAAATAAATTCATTCAGCACCTTGGAGATGGCACTGTGGACTGCAATGAGAAATCCACAGGAAAAGGTGCCACATAAGCAGAAATAATGACAAAAATAAAATGGTGGCGCGCAGAGGAGGTGGGTCTGAGTCAGTGATAGAGAATGGGTGAATGTATAAGATCAATAGGTGAATCCCTGAACACAGTGTATGACAGACAGTGGAGCTGACGCAGCAGGTCGTGCACATGTGGGCCTCACAGATTTATGGGATAAAAGCACCCGTTCCATTATGTAAGATGTGCTACTGTAGGTATTACTGAAAAGAGGGTGATAAAAGGCAGCAGTGATACTTGGTTAAGGTGACATGAGGAATAGTGCTTCATTTGACGCCATATTTACGGAACATACAAGTTGTACAAAAGCTGTTATATTGCATGAGCAGCCACTATGACCAAACCTAACCCATAAGTTCAAAGTTCATTTGATAGGTTAGACTACAGATTTCACTAAAACGTAATAAACATTATTATATTTGATATTTTATTAAAACTCTTGCCTAGTTGTCCTTAGTTTGCAAGTATATAATTGTACTTCCTGGATGGACATGGACAGCAGCTAATTCAGCAACTGTTACCTAGCAACCAAACTGTAAACAACTGTAAATGAATGTTAAAATGTTTGTTGCCTTTAAATTGTCCCTGCGATTTTCGTGGAATGTTGCATTTTGGTAATATATATAGAGGGAATCCATTTTCAACTTTTATTTGTCAAGTTTTCTTCACCAACTGCCACTTGACTGTTGTAAAACTATGATAAATGTTTATCACAGAAACAGAATGAAGTAATAATTAGAAAAACATGAGAGATATGAACTTTAAGCAACTTTGACTGGCTGAAAAAGCACAAGTCTTACAAACAACTATGTTCTTTTCACGCTATAGGTTTTCCGAGTACCATCAGATACAAAACAAGACTATCCCATGTCCAGGTTCTTTTCACGTTATAGGTTTTCCGAGTACCATCAGATACAAAACAAGACTATCCCAAGTCCAGGGCTAAACAAGAGACCTGTGCTATGAAGCTGGATTAGTGGGTTTTCGAGGTAACTTCAGGGTTAAACCTTGTGTGGCGTTACGAATATGGTTCATTTCCTGCCAGAGTAAATCTCTATGGCAACAGGCTGCAAACTCCTAACCTGCTCCGGACTAGGTTAAGTTCCAGGCAGCTCAAATAGCACAAGCAGCAAACCAATCATGGCGTCACCCTTCCTTGAGAATCCTGTCAATTTGAGCACACGGATTGTACAAGGACTGCTTCACATAAACAATTTTCAGGGATCACCAAAACTCATTGGATTTCCCTGATGATTATCTTTTTGAGAAGTACCAATCTCTTGTGAAGGAATCGAGTACCTCTGTGGGTATTTAGAAGTTCAAATGATTTGCTGGATGCATTTGTGGTGTTCTCCAGTCATCTTTACAATTTTTTGAGGATATTTTTGGGTCTACATGCAAATGATTAACATGCAGCCTCATTACCTACCACTTTACACACTTGCAACTTGGGATCTTATACTTGATCCCAAGTGCGCTTTACTCCCAAATGGGTTACACCTGCAGCAAAAATGACCGGTACATTATTACTCATTCAAACAAGGGCTTGGTTATAATCCCCGATATTGTCCCGTGAAGAGATGTCATTTGAATTGATGGAGCTTTGCACGTAACGTGTAGCTCCTCATGAAATAACGCCTGATGCACACTGGCTCCGGTCCGGCTCCAGCAAGACTTAGAAAGTGCTTAAAATCAATGCACCGACCTCGGAGCACTGCGGCCGCGGGTCCAGCAGCCGCGCAGGTCTGCGGAAAGAATCCACAAGAAGTCTATTTTTGCCAGATGCCCCAGCGGTCTGGTGCAGATTTCCTGTCATTTGACGAGTGTTCTAGCGCGAAACCACGTGACTCTACGTGGCTTTTGTCAAAAACAGACCGCAGTTAACTGGAGCTGGTGTGACAGGCAATCTGTAAGTGACCTGCGTGGTTCCTGGACCGCGACCGGACCGGAATCAGTGTACACTAGTATTGATTGAATCAGCAATATTTTCCCAGCCCTCTTTTCTGACTTTAGCTGCTGCCTCCGTGTTTCCCTTTGTTAGAATTGTACTTTTTAATTCCTCATATTTATTGAGGACGATAGCTTGTTCCTCCTGTGAGAAGTGAGCCGCTCTTCCCTTCCTCATTGTTCTAATTGGATGATGGGCACTAACTCTGCTCCTTTATGTGAACGCACATGGTGTCATACAGAAAATCGAGAAAATGAGATGTGAACCCACTTCGTAGTATGGCTTATCCAGAGACGGTCATGCCTCAGTTAGGCAATCCAGTTCAGCCAGTTTCGTAGTACAAGCCTCAGGTCTAGAATTTGACTAATAAGCTCTCCACCAGAACTAAACCAAGGGATAACAAAAATGTAGATTCAAATTCAGCAAATTAAGTTGATTAACCTGATATTTTTAGTTACCGGTTAATGTTTGCTGATTGACTTTGAAAACTCTTGAAAATGTAATGTGCTTTTGTGAGGTCAGGATCACAAACAAGTGCTTATAGTCAGTGTTTTTGAACTGAAAACATTAAGACACTTGGAGGTCATATAAAAGAAACATTTATAACAGGTACATGGACACATACAGAGAAATAACCCAGACCTGAACCTCTTCTGCAAAATGGATTAAATTATCACACGGCATCAATAATAATGACCCACAAAATAAAAGGTTTATTATTTCTGCTAGAGTTGCCATGGTAGCGAACATACCACACTACTTTTCACACACGACTGAGCCTGAGTGCCAAGTACAAGGACAAAACAACATGAGATTTGTGACATCGAAGTATATACTTGACCTAAAACAAGTATACAGCAACGATAGCAAAAACTCTGTGCAGAAAAATTTTAAGAATAAAGCCACAAAGTGAAAATTCAGATTGGAAGACCCACCATCATCTTTGCTGTGAAAAGAAAGCCAGGAATCCCTCTTCATTGTAATTATTCAATAGGTCGAAGGAAGCCAAAAACAGAAACAACAATCAGACCCAAGAAGAAGAGGTGTAACACTTCCTGAGAAGCTCCAAAGGATTTTTAGACAACATGACATCCCAGTCTCTTTCAAGCCCACAAGACAAAAAACTGGTACATCCAAAAGACAGAACGCCGAGCCACAAACAGAGTAATGTGGTGCTCCATTGAGTTTAATGAAGACTGCAATGAACAATACACGAGTGAAACCAAAAGAGGATCAGAGGAGTGCTGCTTGGGACCTCAGTCAGCTGTGCATCTCCATCTCAAGCCACTAACCACACCTTTGAGGACAGTGAGGTTCAGATCACTGCAAAGGAGAGGAATCAAAGTTCATCAGGAGAGACAATCCAGCTCTGAACAGAGATGGAGGTCTAAGATACAGCTTGTCACCCATTTACTCCTCAATCCTCAAACCAAAACAAAGGTTTGCTATTACGTGTTTTGTCAGTTGCTTTACACAGGTTTTGGGTAGGAAGACAGCGCCATCTACAGTCCGACTTCTTTAGGACAGTACCGTACCGGTTTATAGTCCTATGTTGCCGTCATGCCTCTGCTGGTAGGAAGACAGCGCCAAAACCAGCCGCTGACAAGACAAGTCACAACAACATCAAGTGCCACTCTGAAGAATATTGCGAGTTTTTGAAACTGCCAGGTTAACAAACAAACTTTGGTCTGAAAAAAGAACAATTAATTTATTCAGTTTGTTCAGATTGAAGTAGCAATTGTGGCAATGCAGTATTGACTTTGGATGTTGCTTTTAATCTTATAATTTTATTTTAATCTTGGTATTTGTGAAGAAATTTGGAACAGTTTTGATTAATTTTTTTATGGCAATAATGAATAGTTTATTGTTTTTGCCAGGTGCCCTTGTTATTGTGACAAATGTGGCGGGGGTGTCTGGTCCAATAGCATCTCTATCTTTTCATTTGATGAGTTATATTTAATTAGTTATTTTACTTTAAAAACATAAAATGAGCTAATTTAAAATTTGCCAAAGATAATGTGAAATATAAATAAATGTAAAGAGCATCAGCATCTGAGTATAGCTGCTGATGACTCTTTATTGCAGTGACATTTGCACAAGATGGGTATTTGTGAATGACAACAAAGAAAGTGTTAGCTCCTGTCCTGCCATCAGAGGTGAGAAAAAATGCATGTATAGAAATGTGTATAAAAGGGTC
>CM033622.1:19008998-19087198 GCA_019453435.1 Rhinogobius similis
GTTGCCATGGCAATTTCAGCAGACTTCTTGCGAGTGGAGAAAGCACTAAATTGTAATAGAAAATAAAGTAAATACTAAAATATTTCCCTATTACTCCTTTGATATTGATTGAAAACTCAAGTCCTCGTACACTGGTGCTGTACGCTGAGCACGCACTGAAATAACCCATACAACTGCAGCAGAGGAAATGGAAACATTGCAATCACAGGTGAAACTAGACCTGACTAAAGACAGGAAATTATTCACTGTACATTGAGCGCTTGCTATTTGTAATCTGTTGAGTTCAAAGATATAAAGAGAATGGTTATTTAAGTGAAATCAATATATACGCTGCTCTAGTGATGCAGAAAACCATCATTGAGTTCAGAGATACTTTGAGGAGCCATAACTGATCATTTGTGTTGCTTTTTAAATTACTTTCTAAATGAAGTTTTTCTTCAGTGCAGTGGCCCCAAATTCCCTGCGATGTGACACTTCTTTAAAGAAAAAAGTAACTTGTGTCAGAGACCGTGAAATGTTTTGGCATAAAGATTAGAATGTGTACATTTGTTGATGTACATGATTATGTCTACTTTAAACAGAAAAAGGAAGTTTAATCCTCTAATCCAAAGGGTGTCCTGAGATGTGTGATGTTTGAAAAGACAACCAGAAGAAGTTCATCTGTCATGTATGCTCCAGGATGAGCTCTTGGGTTCAGACTTGAAGGCACGGGCCAAAATGTTCTATTCTTGTCATTATTATTTCTATTTTCTATTCTACTTTTCTGAACTTTGAATCTGTACCAGTGTGATGGTCTGCAATCTGATAGCAGTATTTCCAGCAAAATGTTGTAATTGTGAAAAAAAAAATGGGAATATGGTTTTATATTTGCATGTTGTGCGTGTGATTAATGTGACCGTAGTCTATATATGTGTTTTTATATATTTATTGCATGTTTTTATGAAAAATACATTCCCCGAGCTGTGGATGCAGGCCCCGCCCACTTACCTGGAGCCAGAGAACTTTGGCCGAGCGCACATGTTTGTAATCAGTGATCAGTGCAAGGCAGGTCTTTTGATGGACTCTGGCGTGTGGCAGTGGACATTCTTTTCACTTTTTTTTTTTTTTTTAAACAGAACTTTTATTTTCTTTCTTTCATTTTCACATTTTATTCTCTTGGTTTTTAATGCACTGCTCACCCCTGGGTTTTAACTGGAGACCTAGACTCCTTAACTCTAGGTGGCGTTGCTGGTTTTATTAAATTTGACTTAAATCATTATTTTAGCCGTTTTTAATGGTCTCCTTCAGCCACAATATTACAAAATTATCATGAATGAATGTCACAGGTGATGTCACAATAAGTAAAAAAATATGAAATGCTAAAGGCTCCCATACACCTGTTTAGAAACTAAATTGATTTATTTCAATTCAATTTCAAATACAATTTTTCCACACAGGCGTGTCACACCACAGGACAAAAAAGGTGTAACACTTCAAATGTCAAGTATCCATGTCATTTAAATGTTTGCTCGTCATTTGATTTAAAAACTTTAATCTGGCAACACTAACAAGAGGCAAATTCAGCTTTCTAATTGGATAATCAGAAAGCTCTTGCAAAACAACAACAGTTTACCCCCAAAGTAGCTCTAAAACCCTGGACTGTTATGTTGCATGGATTATTCACAGCAGAGCAATGGGTGGTATGGCGGCCTATACATACTTAATGTGGGCTAAATACACTAAACGCTAAATATGCTCTTTAAGGAAATGCATCTTATCCCCAGTAGCTTTGAAGCAAGTACAAAATCTCTCTGCAATAAGAACATTAATCATTTTCATCTTGTTCACTAGAGGCAAGAGATAAATCACAATAACACTGTTGGCAAAAGCTATTTAATTTTCTATTTAAATACTGTTCCATATGAGTATATTAGGCCCATGTTGTTTAGCTTTATATATAATGCTTTAGGGAGTGGACCACCAAATGTTCTGCGGCATCATACTGCACTTATGTTAATTTCAGTTTACTGTGCTGTCAAGGTCAGAGGATGCCATACCAAAGCCTGATCTCGTCTGATCTTGGAAGTTAAGCGGGGTTTTGGTCAGAACTGGGATGGGAGCATTTTGCAACATAGTCTATGTTCTGGAGCACTAGAAACTGGTGGTCAACACAACAGTTTGACACCTTTATTTAGGCTTGTAATCGTCATTTTTGTTCGGTCTCTTACAAAAATGTTCATTGAGCACATGCTGAAAAAGGATATTTAAAATGTCAGTGAGAAATGGCATTTTGGGACATTTTACAAAGATAATTTAGTTTGGACATGCCTTCTCTAGTGCATATTGTTGCATCCTAAGTGCAATTGACAGGTTAGAATACACATTTTTGCCTGTTTTCCCCCAGTTTGACGGGTTTGAGTTTCATTTTTGTCAGTTTAACCCAGGGCATCTGTGGCTATAATAGTAGTTTATCACTACTAAGAATGAATGAATGATGCACAAAATTGTAAAGCAAGTTTGAGCGTCTGGAAAAGCGATAACGGACTAAAACGTTATTCTATACAACAAATTTTGGTCAACCATAAATGTTAATCCTGCACATGGTGACCATTACTAGCATTTTATTCACTCATTATCACTCTTATCGTCTAACATATGTGAAATTCTCAGGCCTCTTCGTGGTATTAATGTTGTGAGAGAAATGAGATATCTGTGCATTGATCCATAACCCAGAAACAGGGACAATAAATAACTCTTTAATAAAAGCTCCTCATTTCCTCGCTGTATCTGAACATACAGTAACATACAAGATGGCGCCGCTGACGGATGCCCTGGTGTTTTGGTGCGATCTGTGCTTGAGCCACTCCCCTCGGGCAGGAGGCTACGGTCCCTCCGGATCAGAACCTCCCGCCACAAGAACAGTTTTAATTCCCTCTGTTATTGGACTCATGAACACTTTATAACACCTAACACTTTAACAATCATATTATAAAAGAGCTATCTATTTGCACTGCTGTCTATCCAACTGTACATTTCTGTAGTCTATTAAATTTTATTTTAAGCATGCCTCTTTTATGTATTTGCAAATATTTTAGTCATTGTTATATGTTGCACCTTGTTTGTGAATTTTGATCACTGGCAATGGCAATAAACCGATTCTGATTCTGAACAAGTTGCAATAGGTTATAATACGTCTCATATTAATGGTATAGTTTTTAGGAGATTGAGCCATTTATTACCACATCCAACAACTCAAACTTTAGTGCCTTGCTTTTCTCGCTTTCCATCTGACCTCATATGATGGTAATATACTGAATTTATACAAAAGAAATTTCATTGGATTGTTTAGTATGTGACGTAATCTCATGGCAAGGAACTCATTGAACAATGAACTCGTTATATTATTTACTTATTTATTGCTAAGATAATTCAAGAGGGTTAGGGTTAGAGGGTTAAATACTTGATGCTGATTTGGCAGTGTAGGCGTGTGTGATGTTGTATGTTTGTGTTCAGGTCAGACAGTGGAAAGTATGGATTGTTCTTTTGACTGGATGTTTAGTTTAGAATTTTCTTCTTTTTATCAGGGACCAAATTAATTGATTTTACAATTCATTTGTGTAAAAATACACACATTACATTACATTTACAATCCTAGCTCCCTACATTAGCTCAATAAAATACACAATAATATGTCATCAGTTAATTGCGTCTAATTCATTCTTGTAAATCACGGGCTGTATATACACGGAAGCTATGTCTTTAGCTATAATGTGGTAAGAATATATTTATTTTTATGATCTGAATGTACATTGCCCCGCCAAAAAAAAAAAAAAAAAAAAAGAAACTAAAAATAGTACAGCTCATTAATTCCCGATGTGTTTAAATCCCATTTTTACAGATTTTTTGTAGTATAAATTAAATGACACAAATTGAGGGAGCAGCTGCTAAAAATCAATATAGTTCTCCTTAAGTGCATGTCCATAGCTATTTCTCACCACATATGTACATACTTATTCCTTTTGTCACTGCAATATGTATTTACAAGTAGCCATAGCCTTATTTCTTTGATTTTTGTTTCCCAGCAACAACAAAGATGCTTTTGTTTTTTTTTTTGTTTTTTTTTTGCCGTGGCAGTGGGATTCAACACCACAAGGTCTGAAGACAAGCCTGCTCCAATGGGCTTTTTGTGTGAATGTTGGAAGAAGGTCTTGATTTTAGTTTTTTTATTTATGAATAACAGTACACTCCTACGGAGCCCCGCAGGGGACAAAGGTAAGAAAATAAAAAGGTATCCTGTGATCCCGAGAAGTTTTCTCAGGATCTCGAGATCCTGAGTTAATTTCTCAGAATCTCGAGATCCTGAGTTATTTTCTCGGGATCTCGAGATCCTGAGTTATTTTCTCGGGATCTCGAGATCCTGAGAAAATTGTAGCATTATGCTAAACTACTGTACTTCCGGCATTTCCGGTCACCGCTGCCATTCGACAGGAGCTGCAGCCATGGAGGATGACCTGCTGCAGTTTTTTAGGTCAAGACAGATTCCAAATAAGGATATTGTCCGTATGGAAAAGGAAAAGGTTGGTACAATTAATGTTTTTAAAAACAGTCACAGCGCTTATTTAAGCGTTTGGTGCGTCGGGGCTAGCTTTAGCTAGTGCTAACGTACATGCTAAGGTTGCGTTAAACAGTCAGTGGAACAGTGTTCATGTAACTTGCTTGCAAATTCCCTGAATTAGGTGCAGCTGCAATGGGCGCTTTCTTTCAATTTAAGTAAGGTTATATTTGTGAAATCATGTTGATGCAGGGAAACTGGCCGCATTGCGCGCTCTGTAACTGGGAAAGTGTGTGTAATTGTCAGTGAAAATTCACAAACATAGGAACTTGTTTTGGTGTAAGGTGCAACATATAACAATGAATAAAAAAGGTGCTGCAAATGCGCAGCCCGAGCTGAGACAAGCGCTTCACTCACTGAGAAACCCTACATGCGTATCACAGCGCACTCCGGTGTGAGGTGGAGCGCGCACGCCTGGCTGGCTCTTGAGCGTAACCTGTGGATTAAGATAATAATGCTATTAACAGGCTCGTCGGACCATGTAAAAGCGCTATACTCTAGTTGGTTCTGCTTCTATGTTATTGTTCATCCCCTTGATATTGGCTGCAGTGGTGGTGTGTTGCGCCGCCCATGCCGAGAACCTACAACGCATATTTGCCCCCGCTTTTCGACTAGAAGGCTGCAGGTTATAGACTTACCAGTGTGTAGGAATAATGAAATTCGATGGAATGAAATCGAGCCTTGTCTGCTTAGGCTATTTGACCACATCTTGTGGCCTATACTGACACCTATTGGTGAAAATATATAATTGCATCTCAAAATAATTTGTCTACTCAGAAATTATATCTGAATTATTAGGCTCCTATCATGATATAACTGTATTTCTTTTTTTTCTATCCACAGGATGAACTAGATGACACAACACAAGTGTGGATTGCTCACCACATTCGGCCATCCAAAAATGTCAACGGCCCCAGTGGTCGCCCCAGTGTCATGTATGCATTTCCCAAACTATATGGAACAAGAGACTTCCTTTCAGCAGTTGACAATGATTATGTTGAACTCTGCAAAAGTCAATGTGTCTTTAGGGAGACTGTACCTTGTGACCGAGATGTGTATGAACTTTGCTGCATTTTAATTGCCAAATCTGCATCTCCCAACAGATCCTTTTGAAGCTATAAACCTATACATGCATCTCAGACAGGCCATCAAAGAATCTTTGTGAAGGGATAGATAGACGTTTGCTGGTATAACATCAATGCTCTTCATGTTATTTAAAGTCTATATGACAGGTTTGACAACACATGTCATTAACATTGTGAACATGATTATATTTCTGATTTGATTTAACATTTTGCCTATTTGTCCCCAGTTTGACATGGGCCGCAAATATGACATAGCTAGAGGTTATTCCACAACTGTTTCCTAGCAACCACTTTGAAAACAAGGGCCAAAATCCATATAAATTACACACTAGTTAGGATTTGACAAATAATACCAGATAACACCTTTATTTTGCTGAATGACCGTTTAAACTGTCAGAAAAATGTGTCCGTTGAGTGACTGTGTTTATTTACAACTGTATGTTAGTTTTTTGATGACAGAAGTGGTGAGATTTTGTTTAAAAACTCAGCACTACTTCTACTTTTTTGTAAAAAATTTCTCAATCTGCAACTTTGTGGATGTAAAACTATGGTAAGTATGTACCACAGGTGCCCTCCCACCAAACAAAGTCATAATTAGAAAAACATGAGAGCCTATTTGTATGATACGGAGCTCAATGATTAGAACAAAAGATATTTGTTGTGGGTTTATTTCAGCAAATAATAAACAGTGTTTTAGTACTGACCTGGTGAACATATTTGTTGATGAAATTGTCCCTGAACACAAAATGCATAACAAGGTATAAATTGCTATAAATTGCTATATATGTTAATATCTTCGTAATGACTTATAATATTTTAAAACACATTTCAAACAGGCTGTATTAGTAACTTTTGTAAAGGCAATTATAAAAATAGCATAAAATGGTGACAATGTTAACTTTTGAGAAGATTTTCTTCTCATAACAATAGTAGTTCTTGATTTGATTTTACGGTTTCCAATTTTTCTCTGATCCTCTGAAGTAGAATGTCTTTTTCTGTACTCATATTTGGTTGGCGGCAAAAAGAAAGAGTTGCTATTCTATCACCATATGAGGGCAGATAATGTGCCATTTGTTCATCGGACATGATCAATAGCACTGACTTGTCCACCTGCAAAAAAAAAAAAAAATTGTAAAGGGTTTATAATGAAAACATAATAGGCTCTACATACAGGAGACAAGACAGTGTTCCATGTTCAGTTACATAATGTACATTTCACAATACATGGTAAATAAAATGTGTACATAAACAGACGACTGCAAAGTCCGGCACAGTGAAAAAGGTGCATAATCGAACCTCCACTAAAGCACATTTCACATACAGGCAAAAAAGGTATTTTTTTTTTTAACTTTTCAGAACATCTTATTAAGTGAGAATCACACAAGACAGTGTTAAGCACAATGGGCATTAGTGTTTAAGAATGTGTTGGGTGTCCTATACTTTCATCTAATCAAGCCTATAAGATTATTAAGGTTAAGGTTATAACACCTGCCACTTTAACACTCATATAATAAAAGAGCTATCTATTTGCACAGCCAAATTTGCACTACTGTCTATCCAACCTGTACTGTTATATACTCTTAAGTGTATTTTATGTTATTTAATTCTTAATTTTACGCATGCCCTTTTTATATATATCTTGCTACTTTTTTATTCTTTGTTATATGTTGCACCTTACACCAAAACAAGTTCCTATGTTTGTGAATTTTCACTGACAATTACACACACTTTCCCAGTTACAGAGCGCGCAATGCGGCCAGTTTCCCTGCATCAACATGATTTCACAAATATAACCTTACTTAAATTGAAAGAAAGCGCCCATTGCAGCTGCACCTAATTCAGGGAATTTGCAAGCAAGTTACATGAACACTGTTCCACTGACTGTTTAACGCAACCTTAGCATGTACGTTAGCACTAGCTAAAGCTAGCCCCGACGCACCAAACTCATTTAAATAAGCGCTGTGACTGTTTTTAAAAACATTAATTTGCTGTACCAACCTTTTCCTTTTCCATACGGATAATATCCTTATTTGGAATCTGTCTTGACCTAAGAAACTGCAGCAGGTCATCCTCCATGGCTGCAGCTCCTGTCGAATGGCAGCGGTGACCCGGAAATGCCGGAAGTACAGTAGTTTAGCATAATGCTACAATTTTCTCAGGATCTCGAGATCCTGAGTTATTTTCTCGGGATCTCGAGATCCCGAGAAAATAATCCAGGATCTCGAGATCCTGAGAAAATAACTCAGGATCTCGAGATCCTGAGAAAACTTCTCGGGATCACAGGATACCTTTTTATTTTCTTACCTTTGTCCCCTGCGGGGCTCCGTACAATCCGAATGCATAGGAGACAACACAACAAACAAGCCAACCCATTCCATAGCAAATTGTCTTTAAACAAAGGAGACTTAATGTAATAATCCCTGCATGTGCTGGCAACAGTCGAATTTATGCACCGCAAGAGAATCTGTTGCTCTGTGCTTCTCTCCTCTTCCTCTTGTCCAGCAGCTGTGGAGTTAGTTTATGTGGAGGAAGATGAAAGAATGACTTTTGCTCATTGATATAAATAAATGGAGAGAGAGAGAAAAAGGCAGTGTGGGAGAGGATATGCTTGGGGCAGAGAAAAAGAAAGTAGGAGCAAGGGATGGAGCTGGCCACAGGGATACGGAGAAGAAAGGAGGGATGAAGTGAAATTGGATGTAAAAGAGAAGAGGACTCTGGGCGAACATGATATAACTTGGAGCTTTTTACTTTGAAGAGTGAGAATTTTGGCAACTTTACTAAATTATATCCTGTTTCCCTCATCGTATTTATATTCTGTTACATTCTCCACATGCATAGCACTATCATTAATACAAATGATTAAGTGCAAAACTAAAATAATTAGACTATTATATAAAAATGTTAATGTTATTGTATTGTGTGTGTCAAATTTACTGCAGGAATAATTGAAGCTGATTCTCAGCTCAGTATAACTTCAGAGGCAATGCATCATGCACAATGGCAACTATACTTCTGTATTAAAGATGGGATGCCTAATTTTCACACATCAAAACCAAAAGTAGGCGCGTGTCGAACTTGTCCTTCCCCCTCACAAACCCATTAGCACAATTTAAAATATCCACAAGTATTCATTTTCAGGCTCGAGCTCAGCTTTGGACCAACTTTTTTCAGTTGGCGAAGTTAAACTCCTGCAAGATTTCCAAGCTCAGCCAATCAAAGCGCAGCTTTCAGCTTTTATTTCCGGTTTGACTAAAATTAGATGCAGACAGTGTGCAGTGGTCTAATTTTTGTCACAACGTGTTGCTGTTACAAAGTACTATTTGGGGGAAATAAGAAAGAAAAAAACAGACAAATTTATACAACAAAAAAGGGCAGGTACACTAGCTTTAATGAACTTATAATAAATAAGAAGAACTCTTGATAACTTACATTTTCTTTGAACTGAATACTGGATTTAATAGCATTTCTACCATATTGTAATACAGTGTGATGCCTGTGTATTATCCTCTTGTGAAATGATGCTTATTCATCCATCTCCAACACCATTTACAGTCATTTACCTAAACCTAAATCACAAAACGTATTTAGTAAAATAGAGCTCAAGGAAGACACATAAATGAGCACAAATATAGAATTGTATTAATGACACTATTTTATGCTGCAGTCTTTACCATGCATTTAAAACCAGCTGACTCCACTGATGCAATAGACACTGCATAATGTGCATTCAACCCTCATTTTCCTTTCCTATTGTTTCTTTGTGAGCCCATCTTGCATTATTACTCTGTCGTATCCGTCCCAATCCCTGTGTATCCCTGTGTGTTGGTTCTAATCTCTCCACCTGTGCTTGTTGCTGCTGTACATTTATATGAAGCACCAGTTAACCTTTCCTTCCCGTCTTAGGCCTTGGCATTGCAGGATTTTATTAGCTGTGGCAGATGATATATTACCTCACTTTCCACAAGAGATTACATTACCGCCTTATTCCTCTTTCCTTATCACACCTCCTTACTCCTTACCTCCTTCAACACCTCTTTCCATTCTGTAATTGTGACTATTGCTCCAACCTGGAAGTATCCACCTTAAAAATTACAGGGAACAACCTAAATGGATCTCAACTGCAGGTGCACAGTGGAAGAGATGCATTGTGGGTAGGAAAAAAAGGCTCTGGGCATAAATGTGAAGGTGAAAATGCGGTGGTGATTGTAGGGCCAAACAAAAAAAGCCAGGCAGAATTTAAAAGGTTTTTATTTTGCCATGAGTGCAGCATTTTATCATCTGACAGGTCCATAGTCCAATGCCTCTGACAAACCTTTAGTGCCAGTTTCGCTGTAGCCAATGGAGCAAAATAGTACCAGCAAAAATCACACAGGAAGTCGGTTGATGTTTTATTGGTGGAATAGAAATAGAGAAAGTTATTGTCACTGTTAGTTGATCGTTGCCTGATCAGTCTAAAATATGTCACCGTTTTTATTTCCCCGGTGTTCAGATGGGCATGCTGATGGCAGTTTTAGCTATCCGGGGATCTGAATCAAAACAAAAATGGCAGATTACAAGGAAAAAGGAAGATTGAAAAAAGAACAAATTGACTGAAAAACATCACAGTTCTGCCAAATCAGTGAGTGAAGCACTCAGATGTTAATCTGAGATTAGAGACATTTTGTTCTAAATTTTAGATGACTAATGAGCCTGTTCGTTTCCCTGCATCAGTGAAATAAACAAACCTGATTGCACAGTTCTGTCTGAGTTTGGCCTGAGACACAACAGAGGAGATTTTGACCAGACTGAGATCTTCTAGAACATAAAGAGAGAACCAGTTTGGATCCCAGCCTTATGCCGCATTCCAGGCAACTGGGAGACTCTTGAACTATTCGAGTTCCAACCTCAGAGCGTTCCAGCTCAATTATCGATATAAACAATTATCTTAATGCTAAACTATAAGGTAAAGAAATTTTAATTTGATATGAATATCTCCACATGTTAAATAAATAAATAATTGTTATTTTTAATAATAGTATTAACAATAATAATAATACACTGAATATAGTCAGATTGAATTCATAACAAATCTTTACATCATTAATGTGGTGGTTAAAACTGAACCACTCAGATCCACTTGTTGTAATATGTCACAGGTTATCTCGTCAGTGAAGTGGGGGTCTCTCGGCCAGCTCCGCGTTCACATGGATTACCAGTTTAATGGTGTTCCAGGACATTTTTTCAACTCAGAGGTGGGAAAAATCTCAGTTACCAGTTGCCATAAATTAATTACAGAATGTGGCTTTTTCTTGGTGATTGTAGTGCCATTTCCTGGAATGTCTTCTTTTTCATGAACTATAGCATCAGCCCTCCCAGGGACTACAGGTGTAAATTAGCACAAATGCTACATCCTGGTACAATGTATCTCTGCTGTGACTGTTAATACATACACTGTCCCTGTCTCATAAAAGAAATAAACTAAACTATGGTAGAATATCGTAGAAACTTTTTCTTGAAAACTTTTCGATGGAACACTCCTGGATAAATGAGGGATTATGGTAGAGAATTATTTTTTTTTTTATATTAATAAACAATCTGTGTCTGTGACTGACATAGGCAGTCAACATGAATGATTACTTATAATAAAGGAATGTTCATGTATTATGCGGCAATTTAGGGTTACTAAAGGCCATTCAAGGCCATTAGAAGTATGACATAATTGAGTTGTTTTCCCAGCCTCGGTGTTGAGACGACCTATGGCACTAATTTGATGGGCAGCTTTTGGATGAGCTGTGGTCCAGGGAGAGTCTGCTGCTTCCTTCTCCAGTCAGTCACCTTCATAGACCCTGACACCGCACTGCTTCCTCTAATTCAAACTTCACATCCAATCACACTTCATTTTCTCATAAATCCTGTTAGGGCCCGCCTCTCTCCCTGTACTCCTATTAGGTGATTGTGTTTTAATTTGGACCGCCGAATGAGCTATTAGCCGCCGCCGACACGTTAGCCATGTAATGCTGAAAATGAGCTGAGCAGCTGTGGCGGTTTATCCTTATTCAGTCACTCACTTATTCACCCATTGAGCCACACGCAGGGCTTGTTTTAACTAAATTAAATCCAGCTACTTCTCCAAATGAAATTAGCGCAGAAAGAGCCGTGTGGCCAAGCTGTTCTGGTGTGGGTGACAGGAGCGCATGAGGACTCCGGACTTGGTGGTGGTGTTTGGGTTGATGAAGTGGTGACATACCAACACATGTCAAATGGTCAAAGTACTGCTTTTCATTACTTGAGTAAAAGTAAAGATACACCTGGTCAAATATTATTCCAATACAAGTAAAAGTAGCTAAGTTAAATTATTACTGAAATTAAAGTACTGAAGTAATTACTGTAGTATTGAAAGTACTTTTTACGAATCATTTACATAAGTGATTTTTTTTTTTTGCTGCTTCAAAAAATTATAACCAACAGTAGGCTACTATAGAGTCTTGTCCTGTTCTGTCCACCCCGTAAAATCAGCATAAATGAATAAAAAATTATAAAAGATTAGATGTGAGCCATGTTTCGACTGGTACTGGTCCCGTAATGAGTTCACTTTGGATCATCTCGGGCCGCTTTTGTTAATGGCAGTCTGGTCTGCGTGTCCATGGCAAGGGCTTGGCTCACAGGGGTCTGCATATGTGAGCAGCTGACGTCACCCAAACATGTTTTCTTGATAAATACAATTTAAATCGTTCTTGATTCTCAAAAAGATGTTTATTAATTCCAAGTTTGTGGCGCAGAGACGTGGCTAAAGCTGGAGTACACAAGACACAACTTCCGATTGAAGATCAGCTTTTTATTTATTTCACTTATCTGCACCTCTACACCGCATTTTCGCTTCACTTTATGTAATGCGTTGGGTTTGGATAGTATTGGATGCATCATGCAGTGGAAATATAATATTTTTGGTCTTGACTCGAGTGCCGTGCATCCGTAAAATGGAAAAGTTGATGACAACGAGTTAGCTTTAGTCTGTCAGCTCAACAAATACAGTTATCATCACTGGATATACAGCGGTTTGTCACCAGATCAAGTCAGTGTTTTGGTGTAAACCATTTATGTGGGCCTTCACTACATGTTCTCCATGATTAAAGATTAAACACATTAAAGACATTTCGAGGGCTCCATTCCTACATTGGGCATGCAGACCCATCCAGTCTGACGCCCCTGCAAACAAGAAATATGCTTAACTTACAGTTGCAGTAGTATTAACACATTTTATGGAGAGGATAAAAGGTAAGAAATCAAAATGGCTTCTGCATGTTATAGCAATGTCATTTGTGAGGAATGAATAATATAAGTTGCCATTCAGTTATGTAGAACTGGTGTATAACATCAGATTCTCATAAAGCTATGACAATAATTTTCATTCAACCCCTCAAGCAAACAGGGACACGGCTTGATAAATTGACTCTTACGTGACTTTATTAAGCACAGATTTCCCCCAGCCCATACTGCAAGCTTTATAACTGCATGGTTTGAAGAAAACCATAAATCATAAATAACAGTTACACATATGGATACCAAAATCAGAGAAATATTGAACCAATCAGTGTGAGGATTTAACCCGCAACCTTTTCACTGAGAGGCATGAGTATGAACCACTTTCCCTCTCTTTCCAACTACATCTATTGTATGACTGAATCGTGACATTGAAGGTGAACATATTGAAATGTCAGTCTACAATGAAATAACTTGGCTGAACCTGATGCAAAATAAGAGGTTTACTTAGCTGCTTTGAAAATTGGGAGGCTGACCTTATGGGAAAATGTTAATATAAACTGATTCAAAATGACTGGCCGAGAACAGTAAGTCGTTTCCCTGAGCCGAAAACTGACAAAGCAGCCTTGTGTGAGGAGAAGGTCAATAATGTGAAGCGTTAATATTCAGCCTGGGCCTTTTACAGCTTTGAAAGGATTATAAGCAAGTTTCATCACATGAAAGTAGGGCCTCCTGGAGGGTTGGCATCTTTGATATCGAGATGTGATCCGAATTTGATTGCAACAGTACAGGGAAAGTGCACGGGGAAAGGAAAGCAGTGGATATATACAAAGATGTGGTACAGAATAATCTAAAGTTAGAGGGTTGAAAGGGGAGTCTCAAACATTTTAACAGAGTGAAGAAGGGAATACATGAAAGCTACAGTAACATGCGGATTTCTGAAAATGTTAAATGTTGTTGGGCCCTATTTTTTGAGAGGGTGTTGAATAAAGGGTAATTTACAAAGGCACAACTAAAACAGATGGTTGGCTTTTCATTCAGATTGTTGCTGATTTTTATGCCAGATAGCTTTTATGATCTGAGGCTGCACAATTGAACATATCCACTTTATTGATTCACTATTTGATTGACTTTTTTGTTTTGCTGTTTGGTGCATCCTCATTCACTCACTTCTCATTCTCACTTCAGTGCCTACTTTATATCTCACTGATAAAGGCTTCATCAGGCTGTCAGTCAAATGGGATGCCAAGCAGAGACTGATAACACTGTTGCAACCGCAATTAACTCAAGCTCATGAGTCTCCATATGTTCAGGCTGGAATTTCAAGTCTTTTTCTGAACCAATATATTCACCATCCCTCGGAGATTGATTGTAGATGCAACCAAGAGGAGAGCTTACTCTGTGACTAAGATTCCAAAATGAGTTGCCTGTCTTTGGTCATACAAATCTAAATTTAATGTCTGCCCACCCACGTTTTTTGAGCCATGACGCAAGATTTTCCCTGCAATCAGAAATCTAATCAACATGGGAAAGGTTTGGTACATATTTTGAGCATTTGAGCATTTATTTGACCAACGTGGCACAGAATCACGTGGGTATATACGGCAGCACTTGTTATTATATATTGGAGTGGTTTATAGGCCTCTATAGAGACTCCTTTCAGATCTTCCCACTTCCCTGCGTAAGCAGTGCTCCGAGTTAAGTTTAACAGCACACATTAGTTTTAATAACTTTGGAATTCTTTACCCACACTGGTCCCAAAGTGCACCCAAATCGGTATAAACCCAGCGTAAGGACAACTTTGGGGTGCTACCAAAACATGTGTTTGTCCAGATAGTTGTTGCAAGACAGACACTATTTCATCGTTCTCAGTCATATCAATTTCATTGTAATTGCTCTTATCATTGACTCATAACTAACGGCATATTGTGGTTGTGTCCTTGAGCAAAAAACGTTCACCTTCCATTGTTTCTCCACGTGTCACACAAGACATCGAGCAACCTGCTGTGGGCTTAACCCTTTTTATTTGCCTGTAATACATGAGATAAACTATAATATTAAATATGAATAGTAAACTTTAGGAGAAAAACCATGTCGTATAATCTAAAAAAAAAAGTGTTTCACACATTGCCTCAAAAGTGCAATTCACTGGATGAATCATAACTACTACCTTTATACTTCTATTCTGTGTTAATTGGTCATCAGTGAGGCTGTGCGCTTGTGCGGAGGTTAATGATTCCCTCCAAACAAGGAGCCGTTTAAGCCAGGCTGTCGTAAGAAATGGCCTGATTGCGTTGAATGATTTGCTGAAGTGCTGAAGAATAGAATAAATTGGGTCAGTGAAGATTAATGGCGGTGCTGTGATCATCCAGTGACTTTCAAACCATTGATTTGACCCTTATCTTGGCTGTTAATAAGAGGTTGCTTGTCTCCTGGATGTCAGCAGCTATTCATACACATAAACTCTTTAGAGCCTGTTACTTTTTCCATATGGTTTGGGAGAAATTATAAGGCTAAAACAACAAAACTTGCTTCAAATTACAGCTCTGAATGGATGTCTGTGCGTTAAAGTCCCAATCAACTGCAAGAAGTGGTTCTGAGCTACAGTCTGCAATGTCTATTCCTGATTCCAATGCAAACCTGAATCCACATATAAATAATAAGTAAGCATATCAAGTGCCATCAAAAAGAGAACTCACAAGAAGAAAAGTCATAAATTCTAGTTGGCTTGCACATGTTAATAATAATACATAAGTAATATTTAGCACTTTTCCAGATGCTTCATAATTTTGTGTGCACCATGGGCTCCTCTAACCACCACATATCACTCACACCAGACAAGGTGGGTGAAGTGTCTACAAGGACACAACAACAGTATGAACTACTGGAGCCACTGCTGCCCCATTGCGGGACCTGTTTTTTACAGCAGTCTCACATCCCAGTACTGACCGGGCGTAATGCTGCTTAGACGGGGATCGGACATTGACAAGGCAGTATGGTCATGTTGATAGATCAAATTATGGATATCTTCACTGACCCATCACTGGTTTCCACCATTCTTCATAATGTTATTGGCAGGATGCATAGGTTGTGGCTTTTTTTGTGTGTGTGCGTGAATTCTTTTCTCCAAATTAATGCCTGTTACATAGTGATAAGTTACCCCTTTGAGATAAAAATGAAAATAAAAATGCTTTGTAGTAGTATTCCATCTACCCTGTAATTAGAAGAAAAGCTGCAACATTAAAACATTCAACCAAAAGTGGGAGCAACTGTTTAATCATGTTCAGGTAATATGGTCAGGTTCAAATAGTCATGACCTATTTTGTTTGTTTGAAAGCTACAGTTATCCTGACAAATAACTGAGATAGTTAATTATTCTACAAAACTTTTAAGCGTAAAGAATAATCCTTTCCAAAGCATTTAACAATATTTTCCCTTTCCATCCGCTACATTTGTTTTGGTTTGGCACACTGAATGCTCTGGAAGATCTGTCATCCTCTGATCTGTTTATAATGTGGTGCAGGCGGCCATGACACCTAACCCAGATAAATACTGTAATTATCAGCCTGAGCTCTTCCAGCGTACCTGTCTGCGCATTGTCTCCCGTATCCATCACTCCCCCATACACACACGTACACACATGCATGCAAACAGTGCTTTTCTGATCAGTCATACAGGCATCTATCATAGTCAATGTGATCAAGTCAAAGTGAGATTTAGTGCCATTCCCTGGAGAGGTAAGCGCACAGAGAGGGAGTCCATATTAAATTGTCGACTGAAGTGGGCCAGATTGCGTTAGGCCAGTCTATCCATTCATCTCTAGGCTAATGCTCTTTCTGCCTCTATCCATTTCATAGATATGCTGGAAGGTAGAGGAAGGCAAAGAAAAAAAAGTTGTAGAGAGACTATTTAGCTTAGGTGAAAAATAAGACTTGTTTACATACATCGTTTTGGGTGATTAGTGTTGAAATTTTAATTGCGCTGTGCTGCTGGAAAGAAATCAAGTGTTTAATGAAGATGAAGACTTTGCTTTTTTGATTTTGCCAGAAGACACGTTGAGTTCAATTTCTTTCTTGTGAGAACTTAAGGCAATATATTATTGGTTTGATTTTTGCAAATGCTTTCAAGCAAATCTTTGAGGAAACTATTATACAACTGCCAAGGGTTTTTCCCCATGCAGCCAGTCAGATGTCTTGAAGGTGCATACCTTGTCGAACCCTGTAAAATCATAGCTTCAGATTTAAGATATTCAGCCACAAGGGGGCAGAAGTCACTAGTGCAACACAGACCCTGGACTAGATGAAACAGTCTTCACAGTGATATCAGTTTATCGCACCTTAACAGGGGTCACAATTAAAGAGGATATGTTAAATCAACTTTAATGAGCTTAAACCTTAACTGTGTTTTCATTATTACTTTATTCAAAGTTGTATTTTGAATGGTTCCTACATGTGAGTAATCCTGTGCTGCTCGAGGCTCGAGTGCTCAGAAAATTCCTATTTTCACCTACCCCCTATGCTAGGGCTATTCAACTTTATTTTACAGAGGGACAGATTTTTAGATGATTTTATCCTCTGGGCCGGAAACATGCAACACGCAAATGAGCCAATTCTTTTTTAAATAAAAAAAAAAAAAAAAAAAAAAAAAAACAAGGATAAACCAGACCCAGACCTGGACTAAACCAGGTCTAAACCAGGACTAAACCAGGACTTAACAAGGACTAAACCAGGGCTAAACCAGGACTAAACTTAACCAGGTCTAAACCAGATCTAAATCAGGTCTAAATCAAGACTAAACTAGGTCTAACCCAGGACTAAACCAGGATTAAACCAGGACTAAACCAGATCTACAATGACTAAACCAGGACTAAACCAGGTCTAAACCTGGATTAAACCAATAACAAGAGATTAATAAAAATATGTTCTATATTTTGGGAAGATGGGTTCTTCCCACATCTTTGTACTTAGTTGTGATTATTGTTATTTATTTATTTTTAATGAAGACTCAAAGTGATACATCAGGTTCTAAAATGTCACATAGTAACTCAAAAATAAAAACACTGTGACAATCTGTTGATTGTTGCAGTGAAATGTCACTATTAAAGAACACATACAGTGACAAATTGAAGGTACTGAAGAACATGTTTAAAGGCTAATAACAATACAAAAAAATGCATAATATTTTTCCTTTAAAAGATTGTCAGTTCTGCAGTTTTGAACAGGAAGTCAATTAATCAGTTTCAATTGATTAGCCAGTTTATGTGAATAATGCAGTTTACAATTAACAAAATGTAAGATGATGATCTACTTATGTTATAGTTCAATACTGAAAACCTGAAAAAGCTCCTTTAAAGTGTATAAATGAAATATAAAAAATATTGATTAACATACATAAAATAAGATTAGAACTTTTAACGTGGTGTTCAGTAGTCTTCTTAGTGTTAAGAAGGTGTAGGGTCCTCTTTCAATGGATGGAACAAGACCTAATGGAATGAAACGGAACAAGCGCGTAGCGTACCGTACACAGCAGCTGCTTTTGTACTAACAAGGCCCTGGTAATGAGCTTGAGGAGGTGAAAACACGTATGAGTGGGCACACATACTCCGGCACATACACAACGTAAGTAACACAATCAGAACACTCTCATTTCACCATTACTGCATTACAGTGGACGTTGCCGTGGCGACAGCAAGATTTATTTCCCAATTAAGACTTAGCGAACTTGCTCACTTACAAGCAACTAATATCTAGGCTGCACATAAATTACCTTGTGGGTCTATTATTTGCAATCGAAAACAAAGACAATTTTGTGGCTTCCAGACAAAAAGTTTCTAACTTACTTTGTCTTTAAAATCTTGAAGTTTACATTCTTTATTTATTTCATTTGATTTTTGTATTTATTTTTCCTCTGCAAAATAATTATTCATCTGTGTATGTATTTATTTTGGACATGACTAAATGTTCTGTTTGCATTCCTGATCTAATTGGCAATTATTGTACCCACATAAAACTTCTGTGGCTGCACAAATACCTTGGGGATAAACTTTGCTCCTAATGATAAATCACTTGTGATCTAAACTTTAATTGTTCTAAAGTTTTAATTTATTTGATTTATTAATTATTTTGCTGTAAATATTCTATAATAATAATAATAGCCTGATATTTTTAATTGGCAATTAATGTGCTAGTAAAAAAGATTAAATCCTACAAGCTTTGGGTTCAATAACAAGCTTTTTCATCTATCTCACACCAAATGAAGATAAACAATACACGGATGGATGAGAGAGTCGACTGAAGGCAGGTGGGACCGTAATGGAATCAATTAGAAAAACACCCAATGATTTATATTCGGTGCTGATAACAAAGCAAGCTTAATTTACTTTTCTTTTCCACTCTTACTGATATCATTTGTTCCTAATGCTTATGCATGACTCACAATACTTTAATGTTTCTCTCTTTCACAGTGTGTATCCAAACAGGCGTGCACATTGCATTGTGTGTGTGAGCAAACAAAGTGTTTAATAACTCATGCAATATTAATGTGTATATTAGTAGTGTTTTGATGAATAATTTGTTTCCAGCTCTGTGTGTTCAATGTGTGAAATTGAAATGGACAGGTTTTGAAATGCAAATGTTAGCATATTTCTGTAATAAAGACTTTCAAGGTAGTGGGGCTACAATTGAACTCCAGTGGATATGAATATGCCAAAATGTGTTGTAGACACAAACTATATTCATATAAATGGATCATCAAGTTAAAGCGTTAGTCCAACCATAATTTAAGTTGAAAAAACAACTCACAAACAGGAAGCAGTCTGTAGCAAATGTCCTCCTTATATTACTGTGATCGTATCTCCAAACTATCTCCAACCATAATGAGATTTTCATTGACTATTTCAAAATGTGGATATAGACAATAAAAAAGACTCTAGAGCCAAAATAACAAGTGCATCTTCTATAGATAAAGTAAGAGTGATTTTAATCTAGTTTTAAATCAATCATTGTAAAATTAGTTTTATTGGAAAAACATATGCTCTAATTAAAAAAAAAAAAAAAAAAAGAAGAGACAAAAGAATAACCAACCTACCAAGAGAATGCCTTAAACTTTCCACAATAAATAAACTGGTTAATAAAACGAACAAAACGTCAAATTACAGTCAACATTACAGTGGTGCTTGGATCATCTCACAAGGGAAGTTTGGTCCAATTAATATGAATGGTAACGTAAGTGAAAATCCGATTTCTTTTCAGCTCATACTGTTGCTGCTGTGCTTTTTGAGAACAAAACCTAGCGTGGCCCTCATTACTGCCCCATGTATTCACTTGAGTTTCATCTCTATCCACAGCTTCATCCCGCACTCATCTCACCACCGCTGCCTCCTGCATGCAACATCGTTTGGCTTCATCTGCAATTAGTCCTGCCTGTGTCATGACGCGCTCTGCTGAGGCGTCCGGGCACAGATGTTTTGAAGCCTCCAGCCTTAACCCCTGCAGTTCTCGCGGTAATGATCGACTTGTCGGACAGTAATTAGGTAAAATTAATCAGGGATCGCATGGGGAAACATTGCAGCGCTGCCTCGTTACTTACCTCAGATGTAGACTGACACAATAGCTTACTGTCATGTGCTTCGACTGCTTTAACCTTGCGAAAAGTGCATCGATAGAACTTACCATCTGTCCAAGTGGTCCTTGTATCACAGTGGGTTCTCTACAACTTAATCTCTTCACTGCCTCACAGTTCAAAGACATGTATGTATCAAGCATGTGTCCCTGCTATTCTGTGAATGCTCAAGACTGTCAGACTCATCGTGCTGCTATTCCGCCATAAATAATGTTTGTTCTATTTTATCCAAAACAATAGCCTCTGTATTGGAATTACAATAACAACAGTGGATGAATAAGCCACACATCATGATAAATGACAATATTGAAATTACTTTATGCAATGAACACAATAACCATATACATACATAAATGTAGGCTTGCAGTATTGTTAAAAATAAAAGGCCTCAGCTGTAAAAAATAAATAGCAGAATGAAATTGTAATTAGCCATAGAAGTTATTTATTCAACCACCTACAGCTCAAATGTTATCATATTACAAAAATATAGAGCAGAAACCTTCTCATTATTGCAAAGAAAAGCTATACACCATATAGCAGTTGTTCCCTCGAGTATTTTTTGAACAATAATAACATTATTGTGAGAGACCTATTTTTGAACCATTTACTTAACCAGGTAAGACAAAACCTCATTTTCAAGGGTGCTCTAAGCCAAAATGCTAAATTTGCAGCACACAGTCATTAAAAAAAAAAAAAATTCACATGCTGCACTAATCAAGAGACAAAACAGAACCACACTTAAAAAGTAAAGACAATTTACACTCTTTTTTTTATGGAGCGAAAACCCCTCAATGATACCAGCTCACACAACCACAATTCAGCTTGGAGAGACTTCCAAGTGGTAGTCGTATAGAAAAAGGCTTGCTTTACCCCAATCAACCGGTGGATGCAGACGAGAAAAAAAACATCACATGAGCGCAGGCCATAGTGACCTTTAGCTCTCTGCACAAGGGCGCATAGATAGGTCGGCACACAACCACAAATACACTTATAGATTAGGGTCACCCAGTGAATAAACCTCTCAAACTTAGCCCTGGCATACAGTTCACATTGACGGGTAAGTCTACATAACACAAATCTTAATGCACTATGGATGAATAAACATAATTGAACTCATACTCTCAGTTGCAGGAACTATTAAATAATAAATAAATATGTACTTATTGTAATATTTTACAAACCCCATAAAAAATAAATATTTTACAAACCCCATTAAAATAAATATTTGAGCGCCTGTTGCCAATAAAGCCTCAAATGATTGTAGTTTACATTGTTTTTAGATCAAAAGTTAGCCGTTACAAGACACATGTCACAGTTTGAGGATGAAGTCCTGCGTACATCTCTGATAGTGTTTTTGGCTCAAGTTTGCAAAGCTACAAATGATAACTTATTAGGCCCAGTATGAATCTTTCATTTGGACCTCTACGACTGATCCTGGGCAAAGTTATTACCATTTCCACTTTTTCAATCTCTGACTCTTTTCATGTTCTGAGATTCCTCTTTTATTGCAGTCGTTCTATTTTTCATCACAACTTTATCCACGATCATACCCTCAAACACTTTTTAAACTTAAAGAAATCAGACCCGGAAAGAAAAAAAAAAAATAGAGGAACTGTGCACCGGGTGATTAGCAGAAAGTTTCTGTCTGACACACCGAATCACCCTTAAGCCGCTGTTGAATGTTTTAGAGGCGGCTGGTCTGCTTTGAGAGGGCTAAGACAGGCTCTTGTGTCTGCTTGTCTGCTGGGGTTTTAGAGCCTGATACCTGTACTGCACTTTTCTCTCATCTTTTCACACTAATTAGAGGGAGCTAGTGGGGACACACACCACACCACTGTGCACAGGTGGCCGGGCTTACTGAAGTTATGAATATTATTTTTGACAGCCTATGCCATTGCTATCCATCTTGTTAATCTATTTAGGTCAGCAGTTAATTTGTAAAATGAATTAATGTTGTGGACTGTATATGAGCGTGTTGCATTGGCTCCACAGGTGATCTTCGGGACAGGGCTTAAAGTAGCACGCTCCCTTGGTTTATGCATTTCAAAGTGGAGAATACCAATTAAAACTGATAAGGCTCAATATGGGATTTCGGGCTGCCACAGTGAAACACATACAACATGAGAATTAATCACCTGCTCTTTGGTCTTCAGGTCAGAAGAGGGATCCAGGAGCAGAAGATGAAAATTGAGTCTCCAAGGGGCAGTGGCATGGACGGGCTGAGGGACATCCCTAAAGGGAGACAAAGATTAGAGGACTGTCTCAGATCTTTTAGAACTGCATGTTCTGTGATCTGAATTTCAAAATTGAGGAGAACGACATGGGAGATGGTCAGCTGAGTATTTGTTAGTTTCATTTTTATACCTATTCATAGTACATAATTATCATAATTATTCCCCGTATCAACAGTTATAGTATCATTACTTTTACCAAGGGGAAATTATTTTCATTACAAATATATTCATTACAAACAGCAGAAGAAATGCCAAAAATATTAAGTTAAGAAACTAAAATTAAATGCAATGTTTTACTTTATTAATTTAATAAGATGAAGACATACAGTTTTCTCAAACCAGTGCTATATGAACATAACAAACTTTGGCATATGTCAAATTGGACCTTCCACACATCTAAAACAAACAATTATTTGAATTGTGTAAAAATAGAAATTATTATATGCAATGGTTAATTTCCCCCAGTTCAAAGCACAGGAGGCAACATGATGAAGCTAACATTACATTCATTCAAGATTTTATTATCACAAACACACAAAAACATTTAAACAAATGGAAAATGTAAATGTTTTGGTCTATTTTTTTTTTTACATTAAAATTAAAAGTAATTCATTTTGCAAAGCATATTGTCCTGACACTCAGCTATTTAACGACAGGAGTCTAGAGCTATATATTGGCATGCAGGAAAGCGTTGAATATCCGTCATGACTGCTTTTCTTTTTTCAGGTGCAAGTCACACTCTGCCAAAGCTGTTTAATGTTATATCAAATTTGAGAGCCAGCAGATGTGTCTCTGTATGCATGCTGCCTTTGAAGTTTAATGCATTTCAACAAGGAGATAAAGGAAAGAGTATCATGTTGTTACGGACAATTAACTAACAGTATATGATCGTGTCGAGTTCATTGTCAGAAGGTATTTGCATTTCTGCCATTTTGGTGATGTCTGAATTTGGTGACTACATAAACATTATGGTTTTCCTTTCCAAAGCTCGGACTGAGGTTGCACCCAATCATCTCCCATAATGTTCTGCAGTCGAAAATCTTGGAAATACTGCAGCAGGTGGCTACAAAACAAACAAAACATAATGTTACATATGAAATTGCAGTTATTCATATGGGAATTATTAACAAATGACTATCAACATTATGGTTACTTGCCTTTATGAGGTTGTCTTAATGTTTTTTAGACCAGCCATTCCCAAACCCTTATCAACCTGATAACCAATTCCTCAGGGCCCCCCCAATAATAATTTGCTCTATATTTAAAAAAAAAAAAAAAAGTCCTGTTTTTCTTCTTAAATTTACAAACTAAAATAATTTAATTCTCAATACTTAATTTTCTTTATACTTGTGTGGACAACTCTTCTGCCCCCCCTGCATAGCCTCTGAGGCTGGAGGCCCTGGACCTCATTTTGGGAATGACTGTTTTAGACCATCTGTTTTATATGAAGCTCATATGTAACCATTCCTATGCAATGTGTATTTTGATTTGGATTTAGAGCTGTAATTTTGATAATGCTCTGACCAAATTGATCCTAACCAAAAGTCAAATCCTTTCTTATTGTCACGAAATCAAATGGGATTACCAAATATTATCTTTCTATTTATGTAATCTGCGCCTATCAATGTGCCATAATAAAAAAAACTCAAAAATTCAATTCTACGCTCACTGTTCTTAATGTTGCATCAGAACATATTGTTTTGTTTTATAATGAAATATTTTTTACTTTTGAAAAAGTACTTACAAGTTTGGTTGTTGGCCTTCTGCAATCTCATTCTTAGGAATTGAGTAAAGTGCTTCATAAGTGCGTTGCTCGCCAGAGCCATGAATTGCATAAGAGTTCATCTTATTAACATTAGGGGGGAAGTAACCCCAGGGAATTAGAGCTTCTCCCATCCATCTATCCCCAGTGACTGCAGCACTAAACACCATAGGGAGTTGTTGCTGAAAGGAAAAACAGGATGATTTGTGAGTTGATAACAAAATTTTACAACATTGTAGCGATTACTGCTAAACATAAATCATTTACCACAAACGATTGACCAACGCCTGATAGCAACAGTATGAGGTGTTGCCCATGTCTAACCAGAAAAAAAGTGTCACAATGAACAGACTTTTAAAATGATCTTTTACAATACTTACGGACACACTTCCACCTCAAGGTAGTTTTCTGTAGTGCTGTCCAGAAAGAATGACTCTACAACTAATAAGAGCAAAAAATATAAAATATATATTTTTGGTTGAATAATAAAAAAAAAAAAAAAAAAAAGGCAAAATAATTGGTTATAGGTGTACTGATGATTAAAGACTGTATACATAATTGAACTTTGTAGCTGACTCATATCTACCTAGATCATAATAGGGTTGCTCTCCTTCAATATGTTTCATAATGAGGCCAAATATGTGGGGCTCATTAACTATAAATCCAGCTTAGTTTAGGTCAATTAGACTCTACTGTTATTACTCATCTTCATTATGGGGGTAATTGCTTTGTCACTTTAATAATACTGATGGATTTGTAATTAAGATTTAGTGTCACAAACAGACCAATGTTTCTTATGGTGTCTCAACTAAACTAACTTTAAATGCCAGTCTTCAGACTTCCCCAAGTGTAGATCCCATTAACAGACCTAGAGAAGTCCCACAGCTTCCTGTTACTAGACTAATATGCTCTTAGATTTAATTTAGAACTACATGGTAGGCCAAATTTAATCCTTGTTTAGTTTTTCTTTTTAGTTTTTTTTTTTTTTTAGAATTGGACAGTTTTAACCCATACAAAAAGGTACCATTAAAGCAAAGCATTTATGAAAGCATGTACATAATGATACTTTTCTGTTGATTCTTACCTTCATAGTCCCAGAGTCCAGGAAAGGCATGTCCAGGGGGTCCTGGAGGGGCTGCGGGGTCATTAAAAAAGGGTCCATATACTTGCATCTTCAGCCCCCCTTCTCCAGGCGAGAAGGTAATCCTGATCGGATCATGATTCACGGGATTACTGTTCCAGGTGTGTTCAATAGCAAACTGCAGATGATTTTGGAGGCTGCAAAAAAGTAACATGACTGAATCACGTCATATTGTGGTAACAATAGTCAGGTCAAGAAATGTTCACTTACAGACATTCTGAAAGTTGCAGAGAAGCATACATTAAAGTAAAAAACTGTAATCCACGAACAAGGCCCATGTTGTCTCAAACTACAAACCTCCTTTTATCTTTGTGTCTCTTATGTCCTGAATTTATAGACTTATCTTGTGTTGTTAATTGTTATCAATACGCTGTTATCCAGTAACCCAGTAATGTCGTAAAGATTGATCAAGATGGGTCACACTGACAAACACTATTGGTCTTTAATGTTTCAGTATGACACACAAAACTTAGATATATTATTGCATTTCATATTGCACACGGCTTCCTTGTCTGCTGACTTCTAGTCATACTGTTGACTTTTGCAGCCTTCCACTCACCACTATGCATAGGTAACAAACACTTAAACATAATACTCACAGTGTGAATCCTTTATATGTAAGTGTGAATCCTTTATATGTAATATTAACATCTAAATTAAATGTAATCACTGGTAATGAGTAAAATAAAAGTACCTCATTCCTTGCTTGAAACGAAACTTCAACAGAGCAGACAGAAGGAACGCTTCGTCTTCACTATTCTACCCGGAACAGTTTCAGTGTTGCACCATGCGCTGATTGGTAGTTTTTTGTTTCTCTTCAAAACAGACGGCGCCGCGACCAGGGGTTTAAAAGACACCGATTTGCGGATAATCTTTTAAAATTATATAGTTTCCGTTTGATTAAAGACTTTCACTTTGAGGACATTAACGATTCATAAAAGGATTTATTTGATTAACCCAAAAACACAATAAGGGTGAACGTTTAGATTGATTAGCTTATCAGCTAAAGCTAGTTCGGGAGCTAACTGTTAATGTTTGGTAACTATAGGTTTATCCCCCATGGTTAATCCACACCAGCTGACGCACAGAGCAAAACCATACGCCTCTTGTAGCTGAAGTTAGTAAAGTTCATATGGATTCGACTGTAAAAATACAAAGCATGGAAGCAGAACTGATCTTTTTGCGTGATCAAGGTAGGAATTTGCAACCTACTATCTAGTCAACTTAAACAGTATAGATGTAACTTATGTCATCAGTCGCCCTATACATAGACAGACACGTGCAAGACATTAATTGATTTATGATTTGGGTTGACGCGACAAGTGATTGTTCAGGTCAAACACTTGGAGATTTTTATCATGGAAATTCGGTAGTGTACACCGTAAAAAGATGAAATACATGAATACACAAAGCATAAGCTATTTGCAGGCTGCTGCTTCGAGTACTGAATATTATTGTTTTTGTTTGCTTATCCTCTTTAGTCCAAAGGTTAAATTATGCCCTGAGCCAATATCAGCATGGACATAACTCTCAAGACTCATCACAGGTATGAGCCACTTGCAGCTTATAATGGTAAAAAGCACATGTGCATTTTGTGTTTGTTTTTTTGTTTTGTTTTTTACTTTTAAGCAGTTGAGAGAACCGTTGATCTAAAAAAAAGTATCTGTATCCAAACTTCTCTCTACAGACTACAACTGCTCAAGAGTTTATGTTAAAACAAAGAACTATAAATATTTATTATGGGTTTATACAGAAGTCCTAGGAAACTCTGTACTACTTGTATGTAAAAAAAAAGTAGTTCAAACTCAAGATTCACTCAGATCTTCAACTAAGATATAAATCCTTATCAACTGACCAAGTCAACTTGGTCAAGACACCATCGACTGATTAACTGATCAGCTTAATGACTAAGGACCTGCAGTCCTAAAAAACTCTGTATGTTTAGGTCGAAGTGGAAGCACAAGCACAACCCACAACCCCCTGGATTGCTGATAGAAGGTCTGGCTTCACTTTCTTTGACACAAACATCATTGGGTTACTTCTCTTTTATGTTTTAACTTACTCCTCAATCTTAATCATTGCAGTATAATGGCTCCCTTGATTGATGAATATGATCGCCACATAGAGGAAATGACTGAACAGCTACAGAAATATCAGGTAAACTTAATGTATGCAACTGTAACAGCATATAATTTTTAACCTTGAATGCATTTGTCTTATATATAAACAGAGACAAATGGCAGAGGTAAAAGTCAAGCTGGACCGAGTTGTCAAGGAGAACGAAAGGTATACTTCTGTCAACCTGTTTACCTAATACACTATAAACTTCCACTTGTAATTGGCAATGGATATATATAGCTGTCACTTTAAAAACATGATGGAAGAGGTTACAAAGGTATCTGCAAACTATTTTAGCAATCAAGATACTTCAACTGACTTTCGAATGGACGTCTTGACATCTTGATTTCTAAAACAGCGTTCAAATAACCACCTTTGTAACCTTTTCTACCGTGGACAACTCCTACCACAGTTAACACAGAGGAAATTATATTAGATAGATATTACATGATATATTGTATTAATATGCATCAGTGAGGAAAATGGATGTCTTGACAAAGGTCATGTTCATTTGTTAGTGACCTTCCACTTGACTATATGTTAATTAAAATCACCTCCCAAACCCAGAAATGATTACGGCGTTCGCAAGACAGGCTCTTATTACCTTGTTGATAATCAAGAATAGATGACAGCCAACAAAATTAAATTTTATTTCAAGCCCATACATGAGCAACTATATTTAAAAATGACCTTTTAAACTCCCACTGTTCTCAGGCTGCACTCTGAGCTCAGAGAGTCAGTGGAGAAGCAGCTACACGCTGTTCCGATGTCCTCAGCAGCAGAAGGGAGCGCAGTGGAAGAAGAAACCATCATCAAAAACCTTCAGGAGCAGATACAGCTGTCTGAACAGGTTTATTTCTTATTTTTTATTGCAAATAACCTTTCATTATTCACTGACATGAAGTGTATTAATATATATTTTGAATTATTAGGAGCGAGGGCAGGCCATGGAGTTGTGGCAGACAACATCTCAGGAGCTAGAACGTCTTCAGGAGATCTACCAGAAGACCACGTCTGACACACAGATGCATGGTGCCCAGAAGAAGCAGCTCACGGTTCAGTAATTATTGTCTCCCACACATTAACCACTAGATGGAGCCATTACCATTAAAATGTTGTCCACAGAAGCCATCTAAGCTTTAATTGTTAAAAGACTTTGTTTAATTATAAGCAGTTAAATTTTATGTAAGCTATTTTGCCTTAACAGAATCAGCTTGTTCAGTTCCAGCAACAAGCACAGAAGCTCCTTGTGGACAATCAGAAGCTGGAAATGGTAAGTGATGGTTGATTAAAAGCTTGTTATATTCTAAGTCTGGTTGAATTGTGTCACTACAGGAAATTAACACACCATTAAATCGCCTAATTACTTCTGTAAATCAGTGATACAGTTTTTTTTACTCTTTGTAACTCAAGATTATATGCATTGGCTGTATTGTAGTTTGTTTGTCCCTGGTAATGTTAGGTTTTTCACAGGAGATGCATATACACGTAGAGTGACATGTTAGCAGGATCCTACTCTTCACAAACAATGGGGAGTAATGTTATAGCTCTCTAATGAATAATTAATATATAGGCTGGCCTTGGGCTTTCCCTCGGACATTGGCGTTTATATTTGATACTTTGTAGACAGACAGAAAAGCTTGCTAGACGTTTTATTCTTGGAAAATTAGTTTAGACAAACTAACATAATCTGGGTTAGAATCTGAAGATATGCCCCACAAATGGAACTCCTGTCTTTCTTGCCACACACAGACCAACCAGCAGTTTCTAAAGACATTAACTGAGCAGACAACAGAGATGGAGGAGCTTCAAAGTCACAACAGGTAATGTAACTTTTCAATTAGATGAAAAACGTAATAACAAGGTAAATCTGTTAAGCATGTTGCTCTTGCTTTGCAGGCAGTCTAAGGCTGAACTGCGGACAGCCACAGCCAAAGTTAATGAGATGACCAAATTATTGCAAAATCTCCAGGAACAGATGCAGAGACGGGTGAGTGGTCAAATTGGGCAAAGTGGATTCATTAAATAAAATGAAATTGACTCCGCATGTGTGCAGGAAGAAGATGTAGCTGAGGCACAGGGGCGAGAGAATGCAGCGGACAGAAGACTGCAGCAGCTTCAGTCCGCTCTGGGCCAACTAGAGTCCAGGTGCAATCACACTAACTGTTAACAGGCATTATTCGATCTTTATTAAGGTCACAATTATGACTACAATGTCGTATTTTTTACTCTTAGATTAAATTGTACAACACAGGAAGCTGAAACAGTTCGGAGAGAGCAAAGTGTTTATGAGAGAAAGGTTGGGGAGCTCCAGACCCGTTGCAGCACTTTGGAGGAAGATAAATATGCTGCTCTTACTAAGGTCCGAGAGAGCATTCAGGCAGCAGAGGAGGCTACATTGCAAAAGGAGCAGGTACATCATTTTATTAGGAACTGGGTATAACTGGGCAAATATGTCATTTTTTTGTTCTTTCCTGAATTACTTTTAGAACCTCCTTTTTCCCTCAAGGCACTGTTAAGAGAAAAGCAAAAAACAGAAGAACTGGAAAAGACAAAGGAGACTATAAAGCAGTTGATCCAGGATGCAGCAGTCCGTACCAGAAAAGAGGTGAAGTATTTTCAAGCCCAAAAATATTAGTGTTGAAAATTGATTATGAAGCTAAACTGTTTTATTATTAACAGGTTGAGAATGTGCGAAAACAGTGCAGTGTTCAAATTCTCAGGATGACAGAGGAGCTATCTGCATTACAGCTAGTAAGAGTGACAAATACGTGACCCTCAACGTGCTTTTCTCACACAAAAATTTGCGTCTATATATATAGATATATATATTTTTTTTTATTAAAAACTTTATGTGTCATTACATTTTTATATATATATGTGTGTGTATTTTATTTTTTTGTCTATTCAGGAATGTGCAGATAAACAATCACAAATTGAAAGATCCCTTCGAGAGAGAAAGGCTGTTGAGGAGGAACTGGAGAAGGTTGTCTTAATGCAAGAGCAGTACTTTTTAAGTTTTTTAAGTTATAAATATTTTTGCTATAATTTCTAATTTTTAGGTATATAAAGAGGGGCGGGCAGAGCCAGAGTTCAGAAAAATCGAGTCTCTTCACCACAGGTGTCTGGAGGCAGAGAGGAGGAGAGAAGACATTAATATCACTCTGCAAAGCACCCAGAGCAAACTGAAGAAGATGGAAATGGAGTAAGTGGACCTTCCCAGTTTCATTTCTCACTCTTCTTGGAACAGTAGGGTGACAGCAGTGGTGCGAACATGGCTCCATCTGCTGCTGCTAATGATATTAGCATGGAAACATCATGTTATCCAGTCTCCATCTGCCCAGCTCACCTTTCTCTTTTGATGTGTTCATCAATTTACAGCTACAGTGAAGAGCTGTCCCGATGTCAAGTGGAAGTACGACGGCTGCAGAACTCTCTAGCTACTGCCAGAGAAGAGTGTGTGAGCATCAGTGAGGAGCGCCTTAAGCTGCAACAGGAAAACACTCAGCTCCACAAAGACATGGATGATATGAGAAAATCAAACGTGATCGATCAAAAGAAAGCCAAGCAACGGGTAATGTTTATTACCATCAAAGAGGAATGAAGCTGTGAGGATTTCAAATGTGCAAACTTAAAATTAACTATTACTATTTCAGATGTCACAATTGGAACAGGATTATTGCTTAAAAGAGCGAGAACTGGATGCTCAGATTCATCAGTTGGAAGAAACGGGCAGAAGAAATAGTGCTGATCTAACCCGCCTTCTCACAGCACAACAAAAAACTACTCTGCGCTGGAAAGAAGAGGCCAAAAAGCTGATTCAGGATTTTGAGACTAAAATAATGAGCCACAAGTAAAGAAACTGAGTTAGAGTGTGAGAGAGTGATTGAAGTAAATATGTTAAGTATAGTATTTTGGTTTTCAAGGTCGGAGCTGAATCGTCAGAAGCATCGTTCACATGAGCTTGAATTGCAGCTTGAAAGTGATCGTGCCACTATAGCAGAGGTCGGCTTTCCAAAAATGTATTTCTTACTGCAATAAGACAAGTTGCAAATTTATTCTTACTATGTAATGTATTACAGTACGAACAACAACTTGCAGAGTATCAGGAAAAGTCCAGCCGTCTTCAGATACGACTTACACAGGCTGAACAAAGAGCAACTACAGCTACACATCAGGTAACATTTTGTCTCTGTAGCATCATTATTTATGTCTGAATTTCATTGCCTGCTCAGAGTATATATGTGGAATATTTCTGACTGTTTCTCTTTACACAAAAAGTATGGAATTATCCTAAACATTATTTGACATTGAGTTTAGGTTGGTGTTTAAATGAACTTTTGCCAACATGTCAATGCTTGCAGATCAAATACTCATAACATTCTGTTTGTTCTGCCTCCAGTTAAATATCATTGCATCACGACAGAGGAAAAGACACATGGGTGACACAGAGACCATATGAGCCGAAATGGCAACTCTAGTTCAGTTTTTTTAAAGAGTAAGAAAAAAAACAACAACTGTAATTTAATTCAATGTTTTTAATGTTAATTTGAGATGTTTCTAATGGAATTGTGAATCGCAATAAAGCCTATATCTTTATTTATGGACCTGCCTTTTAGTCTGTTTTCATTACCACCCTCACACTTTTCACATGGACCAGGTATGGTAAGTAGCCGACGTGCATTGCCTTTGTTTAGTTGCGTTGCATGCTGGGAGATTAGTTTGTTGCTAGGAAACCAATCAACTTTACTACACGGAGTTCAGTGAAATGAACAGCAAAGTGCAACAGCAAACGTCAGAGTTCATTATATTGCGGTAAGAGGGGAATGTGTGTTATACTCATAAATAGATTAGTGCCACTGTGCTTTATCATTGCGAAAATGTAATGACGCTATGCTATCAACGGGACATGTCGCCTAATGTTTAATAATGTGGGATTGACGTTTTGCAAGTAATTCGTGATTATTTTCGTCTAAAATTTTCAATTCCGCTTAAAAAAAAGAAATTTTATTGTGAAAAAAGACGGGACATTTCAACTCGCGCTTTTTCTCATTTTTCTTGACGGAAAACAAAAAAACAGTGAAAAGCGACTTTTTGAAACACTGCCCAAATTAGCCAGTGACAAGAGCAGATTTGCAGTAGACCACTTCAAAGTAATCCTATGGGACGCAAAAAGGCCACAAAAAGCCAGCAATTAAAGCTTCTCCAGAGGAAATGCCTGTTTTATCGAAGGGAGGAGGAAGGAACTCGTGATCGTGACAGCACGCATAACATATTTTCAGTTAACATAGCCCAATGTTAAATCAGTTGAGTTTTTAAATACTAAACGTATCGTTCATTAAAAGTAACACCATATTGATAAATGTATTTACCAGAAGTGATCCAGCGGTTTAACAGGTTCTGGATTTTTTGTTCACTTTTTACTGTAAATTTAACACCAACAGCAAACATGGCGGATTCCATGGTAAACGGCTGTTTTTTGATGTTCTATCCCGAGCTAATTAAGTGTCTCTCTGGTGTGATAAGGCCAATTCCTTCCATTTATGTTCACTTACTCACTTGTCTAAAGACAGAGGTGGAAGTAGTACTCAGTGTTGTTAAAAAAAAAAAAAAGGATCTTGACTAAGATTTGTGAAAATACTACTTTTTTTTTTTTTTAAATCAGCTAATCAATATTTCTAAACTTGTTTCTATTTATCTATCATCCTATAAAAGATGTTGAATCTTGACAAGCCATACATTTGCAACTAGATTTTATTTTGTCTTTAAAAATGATCTATAGTTATCCATCTCTTCATGCAGGTTTTGTTCAAACCATGTCCCTTCCTAGCATGAGACCTGGCATGAAGCAGGGCATAAGCCATGACGAGATTCTGAAGAAGATGTTAGTTCCTGGATGGGACAGTGAGCGTCCATCACAACAAGCACAGGCTCGGGCAGAGGCCATGGCCAAAGAGCAAGAAAGGCTCCAGCAGTTTGGGGAGAAGGCTCGTCAAATGCGACTACTCTCCAAGAGAAGTGTAGATTCTGCCCCTGCCCGCTCTTGCACTCTTCCACCCCTTCCAGCGGCTGAAAGAAAACGTACACAGCCCCCAATGTCTTTCAATCACCCGGCCTCAGACACCAAGCCCAAAGGTATTTTTATGACTTATTGTACTTTATAATAAAACATTTCTCCTTCATACTCAGTATTTTTTGTGTGTGGCAAACAGAGCCTCCTGCCAAACAACATCGGATAGCATCATTACGACCTCCTACACGACTACATCCATTGCAGGTCAGGGATGATTTTATTATTGTTATTTTTTATAATACAGCTCTAAAAACGTTGATAGTTAAAATTAATCGTATATACTGTAATTTCTGTTTTTTTTTCCCCCTTTCCAATACATTCAGATGAAGTCAACTCTTGAACCCCCAAGGCGACCATTCTCCATTGGAAAAATGGACCCTACTTCTAAACCCATAATCCATACCTACAACAAAGAAGAGTGTTTGCTAATCAGTCACTTGGGTGTGCTATCTGTGTGTGGAAAAGAACTTGACTTAGCATCTCTTGAGCGCTGGGACGCAGAATACAACTCTTACTGCAAACTGATCCAAATCCCCTTCTTTGCCAACTTCAAATTGTTAAAGCCATTCTATATCTGGCGTCACAAACTAATTGACAAGAAGATGCATTTGGCTAAAGAGCATCTTAGAAACAATTTATTCTTTGCTGATCAGGTTTGTATTTAAATGACACATTCCCAGAGGAGTTTAACGATTTGTTTTACCAATATCTCAATTTTGTGTATTACATTATAGTCTCTTGGTCCAGCTCTACTAGACATCCAGAAACTGTGCATCCAAATTGTTAACACTGGCCTGTTTCGCCTGGATAAAAAACACACTTACTCTCTGAAAGAGTTTCAGGCTTTCCAGTCTAAACAGCTTCAGGAGGTGAAATCAAACTGTTTGGTTCATCACAGTAAAAATATCTTCAACAATCCTCATATCTCATATTTGAATGTTTTTAAGGTGCGAAAGGATTTGGATTATTTTCATGGGTTGATAAAGGAGTTGGCCATAAATGCTTGTCGAAACTCTTTAATGCAGCTGAAGTCTTGCGATGATGAAAATAGTGCGTATTATCTTATAGACTTGTTGGATAGATTACATAACAAACATAAGGCTTACAATTTTATGAAAGTAATTCTTTGACTATATTTTACAGAAAGTAAACATAACAAGAAAAATCAAGGTTCACTTGCACCTCGGTTACCAAGGTAAATATTGAAACTGTGATGTTGTGGACGTTTCTCATATTAGGGCCTCTTTTGCAGACACTTTTAAATGACATTTTAAGTTTTTTAGGTCTTCTTTTTTATGTATGTATGTTCATTTCCTTTCCAGTTTTATCCATCTTATTGACCAAATAATTACCAGCACACTGCACATGTTGGTGATACATGGAGTGGACAAAGTATTGACAGTATTTCAGGAACAAGTTCGAAACACACCAGATTCCTCACAAATACAAAACTTCAACATTCAGGCTGGTGCATCTGCAGCAGATGAGGATAAGAATACAGCAGTAGGACGCAGTTTACACTGATATAACTGTTAGTACTCTGTTTGTTCTTTATCCAAGTAATCTCCTGTCTTGCTTAGGCTGTTGAAGCTGCCCAAAGGCAACCTATTTTTGTTACTGAGTTCAAACTTTCTGTGGATAAATTATATTATGCTCCATCAGAGGATAGGTTTCAGGTAAATTTTGAAATGATAATTTGTGATGATTAATTATTTTTGATTGTCATATGTAATCCTCACCTCTTAATCCATTACCAGAGGGCCATTGAGGATCTGACGGAGCAGTTTAAAGAGACTGTATTATCTGTGAAGGCCCTTATCTTTGATGAAGACTTGGATGAATTCACCAACCTTGCTGATGGAAATACGGTTAAAGTTCCTCATACCTCATAACACAATCCACACATCTGCATCTGTTTGCTATTTTAGATTATACATTTGTATGCTAATAATATGTAATTGTTTAGGACGCAAAGGAACAGACATATCTTGAAGCACTTCTGGACAGTGATGGCCACCTTCAACAAGCCATGTCAGAAATCAAGGTTCGCTTTCTATTTGTATATGTATATTAATTTTAACATACTTAACCATACTTTACTGTTCTGTCTGATCTTTAGGAAGCAATTCACTTTGCGTTTGACACCGCAAATGTGTATGCTCACACTTTTGAGCATTTTCAGACATTCTACAAGGAAAACAAAAATTTAGATGTTCAAGGATTACGACACAAAGAACTTGGTAAAAGGCCTAAATAATCATTGTTGTCATTCAATCTATACAAAACCTTCAGACGTTTTGTCCTTTCAGGTTTGCTGTTTTTTGAAAAGTCGTTAGCTCTTTATCACAATCAGCACGAAGAAGCCTTAACTATTCCAGAGAAGAGGAGTATTGGTTTACTTCTTGTAAACCAAACTGAGCTCAAACAGAAACTTGTGCAGTCCCCTCTTGACTGTTTAGAGGTCAGAAGGAAGAGCATGTATTACCCTGTATCATAGTATTCCCAAATATCTTTCTTTGGCAAACTGGGTGCAACCATTAATTTTTGTTTTAGGTCATCAATGAGCTCTTGACCCGACTTGCTAAGAGTAAAGTAGACGCTGCTCTTGCAGAGACTATTGATGCCCAAGTTAAGTTGGAATTTAGTCCATCAACCACTGCTGAGTTGGCCAACTACCTTATTTTCTTGGAACAAATACAGGAGAGAGTGAGTAAATAACTTCCTCGGTACAACTAGCAAAGCTGTTTTTATTCTTGTCCCATCTCCAGGTCCATGGTCTCGCAGAAGAGGAAGAAACAGTCAGTCAGCTGTACAACCTGATAGGCACTTACTCAGTCCCAACACCACCTGAAGATCCTTTTGTATTTGCCTCATTAAAACCTTCTATTAGCTCATTGGAAGTGAACATTTACGATGCATCTTGGGCCAAAAAAGACATAACAGAAAATTTCAATGCTTCATTGAAGAAAGATATTAAAAATCTGAAACAAGAAATTATGAAACTTGATCATAAATCACAGGTAATTAACTGTTTTATTGTTTTTTAACTATTTTGAACTGATGCCTTTGAATTTCAAACACAGGACAAACAAATCTTGGATATCAATGCAGACCCTGCTAAAGTGCGACTGCTTTTGGGTGAAATCCAGATTTCTGTAGATGAGCTTCATGCCACAGCAGCCACTTACATGGCCTACCAGAAAAGATTTAATGTAAAACTGTTATTCTCTTAAATGCATTTAGCCAGTGAACTAGACCATTACTTATTTCTTTATGAACTATGACAGGTGGAAGTGAAATTTGACTCTTTGGACATGTTGACGACAGATGTTCGACTGAAGCAACTGCTTTGGGATTCTTTGGAGGAATGGGACACTTTACAAGAAAAATGGCGACAGGTACATAGCAACATATGATATAGCAAATAATCATTGTAGTATCCATCCTTCTTCTTCTACATATCTGGGGCCGGGTCATGGGGGCAGCAGTCTAAGCAGGGGCTTCCAGACACTTCCTTCAGCTCCTCCGGGGGGATCCCGAAGCGTTCCCAGGCCGGCCGAGAGACATAGTCCCTCCAGCGTGTCCTGGGTCTTCCCCGGAGCCTCCTCCCAGTGGGACATGCCTGGAACACCTCCCGAGGGAGGCGTCCAGGAGGCATGTGGAACAGATGCCCGAGCCACCTCAGCTGGCTCCTCTCGACGTGGAGGAGCAGCGGCTCTACTCCGAGCTCCTCCCGTGTGACTGAGCTCCTCACAATATCTCTAAGGGAGCGCTCAGCCAACCTATGGAGGAAACTCCGCTTGTATCCGCGATCTTGTCCTTTCGGTCATGACCCGAAGCTCATGACCATAGGGGAGGGTAGGAACATAGATTGATCGGTAAATCGAGAGCTTTGCTTTTCGACTCAGCTCTTTCTTCACCACAACGGTCCGATACAGCTGCACCGATCCGCCTGTCAGTCTCACACTCCACCCCTCCCTCACTTGTGAACAAGACACTGAGATACTTGAACTCCTCCACTTGAGGCAAGGACACTCCACCCACCTGGAGAGGGCAAGCCACCTTTTCCCGGTCGAGAACCATGGCCTTGGGTTTGGAGGTGCTGATCTTCATCCCAGCTGTTTCACACTCGGCTGCAAACCGTCCCAGTGCATGCTGCAGGTCCTGGTTTGATGAAGTCCTCAGGACAACATCATCTGCAAACAGCAGAGATGAGATCCTGTGGTTCTCAAACCGGACACCCTCCGGGCCCTGACTGTGCCTAGAAATTCTGTCCATAAAAATTATGAACAAAACCGGTTCAGGGCTGCCCTTTGTCACCGGTTGTCATTGTAGTATTGCCCTGCGAATTAATCATGTTTTTAAGTTTATGTTTGTATTTGCATTTTGTCAAATATTGCATTTTTTGTATCCAACTTTTAAAACTTATTTTACTGTGTACACCCAGAGTTTGCTTTCAGCGCTGGACCTGGAGCAGTTAGCAACACAGGTTACCAAATACAGTAAATATGCAAGTCAACTAGAGAAAGGGCTGCCACCTAACAATTTAGTCCCAAGTTTTAAGGAGAATGTAGAACTTATGAAGTCCAGGGTGAGTAAGAAATAATGCAATTAACAACATGTTACTGAAAATCTAACAAAACCTTATACCTGTGTTTTAGCTTCCTGTGATAACTGATCTCCGCAATCCTTGTATAAAATCTGATGGTTGGAAAACTCTAGAAGTTATTGTGGGACAGAATGTGGATGTAGAGAAGATTACTATTGCTGAATTAGAGGAGCTGAATCTTTTCAACTATGGACCAGAGATACAAGAGGTAACGTATGACCATTTTAGTTTTTTGTTTTATTAGTTTAGTTTAAAAGTAATTAGTATAAAATAAATATCTTGACTGCAATGCCAAAAAACCCCAAAAAAACTTGTATTGTCAGATTTCAGGACAAGCTTCAGGAGAGGCCTCTGTGGAGGCTTTAATTAAAAAGGTATGGCATTTCCCCCATTATTTCCCTCAAACAGAACATGTAAAAATGGGCATATTAAATAACTACAGGTGGAGGATGTTTGGAAGAATGCAGAATTCACTGTTCTGTCTCACGGTGATTCCAAAGAAGTTTTTATCTTGGGTGGAACTGATGAAATACAGGTATCTTCGCATGCATTATTCTTATTCAAAACAAAAAAAAAATGTTAATAATATTTGTTTTTCTTGTATTTTTAAGGTGGCATTGGACGACAGTATTATCAATGTTGGGACAGTTGCATCATCTCGCTATGTGACTCGCATCAAGTCCAGGGTGGATGAGTTGTTGAGACAGTTGCATCTTTTCAATCAAACACTGGTAAAATCAATGGAATAACAAATGTTCTGTTGAATATTCGATTTTTGTTACTTTTATGTGAGTTTTGATCTAATGTATTGTAGAAATGTAGAAAAAAATCACCCATGGATATTTGTCTCCACTTTACTTAAGTTACTTACCTGAATTTATTTCATTGCAGGATGAGTGGCTCACATGCCAAAGAAATTGGCTGTATCTAGAGAGCATATTTTTGGACCCTGACATAGGGAGGCAGCTTCCTGCAGAATCTAAGATGTTTCTCAAGGTGGACAAGTCCTGGAAGATGATTATGTCCAGGGTAAAAAAGATGCCTAATGCCCTCAGAGCAGCTACCCAGCCTCGTAAGTAACTGTTAAGAGCACATAGTAATTCAGTGCAAATGGTTACAGTTGGCATTAAGCCTTTATGTATTTTCTACAAAGATCTATTGGAGACTTTTAGGAGCAACAATGCTCTTCTGGATGAAATACATAAATGTCTTGAAGCTTATCTTGAGTCTAAGAGAGTCATTTTCCCAAGGTATTTTCCCAAGTAAATAATTTACTATATTTTATCGTGGGAACTAATATATATTCATTACAGGTTTTTCTTCTTATCTAATGATGAACTGCTGAAGATTTTGGCACAGACGAGAAATCCTCAAGCAGTGCAACCCCATCTTAGGAAATGTTTTGATTCCATTATACGCTTAGAGTTTGATGTTAACATTGGTGACGTTGATTCTGAACAAGACAGAATCTATAGCAAAGACATCCTGAAAATGGTCTCCCCAGAGGGTGAAATGGTCAGCAACTAAATTGTTTTGTTGTTATATAGAAATTTGTATTACCAAATCATGATTTTTTTGTGTTCTCTCTAGGTGTCATTGACTAAAGGTCTTAAAGCACAAGGGAATGTAGAAGATTGGCTGTGTAAGGTGGAGGAGGCCATGTTTGTATCACTGCGACGTCTCAGTAAAGCAGCTATAGCAGACTACCAAGTCAAGTCCAGAGAGGAATGGGTAGTGGCTGGACATCCATCACAGGTAAAGCAACAGAAGACATGCTCTCACTGACGCTGTTAAAAGTGGATGGAGAAATGCATTTTTAAACTTTAATGAAAATAGAAATATAGCTTGGCTGCATTAAGAATAGTATTTGATTTGTTTGTTTATAAAATTGAACTTTATTTCATATTTTCAGATTGAAATAATAGTATAGTGATTTAATCTCACTTTGCGTATTTGTCCAATAGGTGGTGCTGACTATCTCTCAGATGATGTGGTGTAGAGATATGGACGCCTGCCTAGAAGGGGACCATGACCACTCTGCAGCGTTACAGCAGTTTGAACAAAACAACTTTAATGTAAACTTTTTTCTGTTTCTGTTCTTTGTTATTTCAAATATTCTTTCCAATCATCAGCATCTCTTTCTAGAGACTTAATGCTTTGGCAGCTTTAGTAAGAGGACAGTTATCTTCTTTACATCGGAATATAATCACTGCTCTCATCACCATTGATGTTCATGCCAGAGACATTGTCACAGATCTTGTCCGGCAGAAGGTACATTTTACCACTTGTGATTCTACATGTTACGTTTGTGAATTGATGTTTGATATAAAATAAACAGAAGAAGAAAATATTTTTGGCCTATAGCCAAATTTATATTTCAATATTACAGGTGGACACCAGGTCAAACTTTGAATGGCAGAGACAGTTACGTTACTACTGGGACATGGATCTAGACAACTGTGTTGCCACAATGGCTTTGTCCACTTATATTTATGGATATGAATATCTGGGAGCCTCTCCTAGGCTGGTTATTACACCGCTTACGGTAAACTTTTAAAATGATTTATTTATTATTATTACTTTTAAATATAATTTCAATTAAAAAGTAACAAATTTTAATGATATATTTTTTATGTTTTTTTTTTTGTTTTTGTCTTTTCAGGATCGGTGCTATTTATGTCTAATGGGGGCTCTGCAGCTAGACCTTGGAGGGGCTCCAGCGGGGCCAGCTGGGACGGGAAAAACAGAAACCACCAAGGATCTGGCCAAAGCCTTAGCCATACAGTGTGTGGTCTTCAATTGTTCAGATGGATTGGATTACAAGGTTAGACAGGGTCAAACACCTTTGTATGGACACCTGCCTTTTTCTTGTGAACCCATTCCTTTTTTTCTCCATATACACCTCAAATGCTGAATTTACTTAATATTGACACTAGGTGACACTGTTGCACAAGCAAAGAAAGCATAAATACTGTTATATGCACAATAAAAGGTGCACAATTTTAGGGACCCTTTACTGTACTATGCTTAAATTTAAAACATGGTTTACTGAAAAAATTAAATACATCTTCATAAACGAGTTAATGGAAATATGTGTCTTGTGTCTTTCAGATGATGGGCCGCTTCTTCAGTGGTCTTGCTCAGTCCGGAGCTTGGTGTTGCTTTGATGAGTTTAATAGAATTGACATTGAAGTGTTGTCAGTGATTGCTCAACAACTCATCACTATTCGAAATGCTAAAGCCGCAAAGGTTCTCCTACACTCATAAAAGAATGTTCCCTTATGACTCAAATGATTTCAGGATTCACACAATGTTTTATGGAAATTATAGCTTCTGTCTTTTGAATATTTTGCAGCTATCAAGGTTTCGATTTGAAGGAAAGGAGATCAAACTAGTGATGACCTGTGCTGCATTCATTACAATGAATCCTGGCTATGCTGGAAGAACAGAGCTGCCTGACAATCTAAAGGCTCTGTTCAGACCCATAGCCATGATGGTCCCTAACTATGCTCTTATTGCTGAGGTAATAATGTATTGATTGATTGGTGAATTGATTTTACAATGTACTGTATGTGTTAAACCACATTGTTGTTCTCTCTGTATGTACCTTCTGCTTTTGCCTAATTTACTGCTTCAGGTGATTTTGTACTCTGAAGGATTTGAATCAAGTAAGACATTGGCAAGGAAGATGACCCAGATGTATAAGCTTTGCTCGGAGCAGCTGTCACAACAGGACCACTATGATTTTGGCATGAGAGCGGTCAAGTCTGTGCTGGTGATGGCTGGGTCAGAGAAACATAACACACAAACACATATACTGGAATACACAGCGGTTTAGTCACATCTTGCAACAAACAATCGTAAGAAATCCCAAGAGGAAGTGGTCTGACACAGCGTAGAATAGCAACCTCATGGAAAACTACGCAATTCAGTAAACCACTAAAACCAGTATTGATTTTAGCAACATATTACGTTTAGTACTTCGATGATTCACTCTGAGCTGTGTACAAATCAATGATAAATTAGACAAACACAACAGGTAGACAGGCAGAGTAAGCAATTTTGGAGATAGCAAAACCCAATTGTCCTTGCTCCTCTTGCATGGGTTTTTAAATTTGTTTAAATTGATGTTCCTCCACCCGATGTAGAGATCATGTGTTCAAATGTTTATTAGCTAAAGCTCTGGGTGCTGTAATTAACTTGTGATTCATTGCCTGCCATTCCCCACTATTAGCTGTTTTTAACTCACTTCAGCTAAATAGCATTGGGATAAGGGAAAAGTTGTGTTGCATTTGTATTTGATTACTTTTACTATGAATTAAATAACAATTATATACAGTAAGTAGCCAAAGCTTCTTACGGTCTTTGCCTTAAATAAACATACACTAATTTGTTCTTATTAACATTTCTATATTAGATCCTTGAAGAGGAGTAACCCCCACCTCAGTGAAGCTGTGGTACTTATTCGAGCTTTGCGTGACTCTAACCTTCCAAAGTTTCTCACAAATGATGCTGTCTTGTTTGGGTAAAGACATTGGTCATATCTGTTACACACCCATTTAAAAATGAATAAATACTGCTGCCATCTACATAATATGCTGTTTTATTTTTCTAGTGGGATCCTATCTGACCTGTTTCCTGGGGTGACTATCCCGGAGCATGATTATGGTGTGCTACATTCTACTATTCTAGAGTCTCTGGTCAAGCGTAACTTACAGCCTCTGCCTACCGTTACCAAAAAGGTAACATTTGTCATAGTCAATATGATATATTTCTTTTCTTTTGAATTTTTTGTAGTAATGTCTTAAAAAAATACTTATATATGCTTCATTTGAACTTTCTCCAGGTCATCCAGTTGTATGAGACAATGCTAGTGCGTCATGGAGTCATGCTAGTTGGGCCAACTGGAGGGGGTAAAACTACTGTCTACACCATTCTGGCCGACACACTAGACACACTTTATAAAACAGAAAATAAAGAAAGTAACCCCTTCTACCAGCCAGTCAAGACTTATGTTCTCAACCCAAAATCTGTGACAATGGGTGAACTCTATGGCGAGGTACTGATCACCAATAACACTAATTTAATAGATCATTTTAGAATATCTATGTACTGGAATGTGTTTTTGTTTCCTATAGGTGAACAATTTGACTCTAGAGTGGAGTGATGGACTGATGGCGCTGAGCGTCCGTGATGCAGTTAGCGACACAACTGATGATCACAAATGGGTCATATGCGATGGCCCAGTGGACGCCCTGTGGATTGAGAACATGAACACTGTGCTTGATGACAACAAGATGCTCTGTCTGGCTAATAGTGAGCGTATCAAGCTCACCCCTTCAATTCACATGGTGTTTGAGGTTGGCATAGATATGTATTCGTCTTTATTTTTTGAGCACTTTTTCATAACTTTAAAATAATTGTAACTGCAACTGGCTTTGCAGGTTCAAGATCTGGCTGTGGCTTCTCCAGCAACAGTCAGTCGATGTGGAATGGTATATATTGATCCGGATGAGCTCAAATGGATGCCTTATGTTCAGACATGGATCAGTGGTCTTGGAGACAAGGTTATATTCACTATTTCACAAATTCTATATGTTACATGAAATAATTTAATATTTGTAGTGTGTCACTACTTCATCATAACATGTTTGACACATAACATACTGCGAAATCAGAACATTTAATTCAAAGCAACTTTATTCTGTTTTATTTTCAGTTCCCAGAGCCAGTCAGTAAATATCTCCTGGAGTTGTTCAAAAACTATGTGGAGAAGGGTCTTCAGTTTGTCTCAAAGAATTGTATACAGGCTATCCGCCAAGTGGACATAAGTAAAGTCACCACGCTTTGTTCTTTACTTGAAGTATTGCTGCTTGGCCCGGAAGGACCTGAATTTATTATGGTATACAAATCGTAAAAGGCAGTCACGTCTTTTATTATTCCTTTATTTACAGAGGCGGAGGATTTTAAAACACAACAGTTTCAGAATTTATCTTTTGCATTTGTCTTGTATTTAGGATCAACGTGACCTCAACAGGGTTATATGCCAGACCTTTATCTTCTGCTATATTTGGTCTGTTGGGGGCAATCTGACCAGCACGTACTGGGATTCCTTTGAGGCCTTTGTAAAAGATCAATTTGCGGGCAACAGAGATGCAGAGGTAACCATATCTACATACATTAATTATTAGTATAAAATGTGTAAGAAAATGTAATTAAAGCAATATTTTTTTTAAGTTAATGCCATTGTGTTTACTTTAAAAGTTTTTAATTTTCATGTGGTTGTATGTTTTTACAGATTCCAGATTATATGGTTCTATGGAACGTACACATGAACTTTAAGAACATTCGTCTGGAACCGTGGGACAAGATCATTCCTACCTTTAAATACAATAGTGAGCAGCCATTTTTTGAGATGCTGGTCCCAACCACAGACACTGTGCGATATGGCTATTTGATGGAGAAGCTGCTGTCTGTTCAACGCTCTGTACTTTTCACTGGTGACACTGGAGTGGGGAAGGTATGTATGCACACTTATGGTGGACTAGTAAAAAAATGCACAATTTGAAAAACATAATCAATGTTTTGTTTTTTGTTTTTTTTGTTATCTTTAGTCAGTTGTCGCCCGAGATTTACTTAACAGGATACAAGAAAAGGAGGGATATCTTCCCATCTTCATCAACTTTTCTGCTCAGACTTCTTCTGCACGAACCCAAGAAATCATTGAGTCTAAACTGGAAAAGAAAAGAAAAAATATTCTTGGTAAACAACAAATGGTCATAGTTATTGGAAGACATTGGCCATGTTTTATGTCTTTTTTTTGTCATATATATTCTGTATAATGCTTATGTGGTTGGGTTACAAGTTATAAACTTGTTTTTAATAGGTGCTCCTGGTAATAAAAAATTAGTGGTCTTTGTGGACGACTTGAACATGCCTAAGATGGACAGCTATGGTTCTCAGCCACCCATTGAACTCCTCCGTCAGTTCCAAGACTTTTCTGGGTTCTACGACAGAGGGAAGTTTTTTTGGAAAGAGATCCAGGTATGATCTTTTTGCTTTGCTTACATAGTGTTTGTCTGGCATACCACATTTGCGATTCCTCTTGATGTAAGTGTACTATTTGTTGTGAAAGGACATGACTATTGCAGCTGCATGTGCTCCTCCGGGAGGTGGCCGCAACCCAATAACTCCCCGGTTCATCCGCCACTTCAGTATGCTCTGTTTGCCCACACCATCAGAGCAGTGCCTCAAACAGATCTTCAAGGTCAGATTAAAACCTATATATCTACCAATCCATTTGTCCACAATACCGACTTTATTCAGCTGTCACGCCTTCTCAGCCCCCAATCAATATTTTTGTGAGGCTAGACCATGCACTCGGTTGCCTTTCTCTTATTCCCCTTTTACCTCTAAACTTTGCTCTAGGCTATCCTAAATGGTTTCCTCACTGAATTTGCTGAGGAAGTGAAGGCCTGCTCCTCTCACGTTGTGGACGCAGCTGTGGAGATTTACAATCGTTTGAGTTTGGATTTGCTCCCCACTCCAGCAAAGTCCCACTACGTCTTCAATCTCAGGGACCTCTCAAAGTGTGTTCAAGGTGAGAAGCAAAGTAACGATTAAACTTTTTCAAAGACACACATTTAGAGGCACAAGGGAAATGTGGGCCTCCGCAGAGAACATAGGCACATCGCTCATCTGGTTACCGTGCTGTTTATGAACCACAATGCACAAAGTGAAGTGCAAATGACATTTTAAACATGTAAAACAAAGAAACACTTTGCTATTTTATATATGTTATTTAATAATTTGTGTACCCTTGTTTTTTTCCATTAATAAACAGGTATATTACAATGTGATTCTGATCAAATGAGAACAAAGAACCAGATCTTTCGCCTTTTCTGTCATGAATGCCAGCGTGTGTTTCATGACCGTCTTATTAACAACCAGGATAAAGTTTACTTCAATTCCATCATCTGCGATATGGCCAGTACGTAAAGAAAGAAAACACATTTGTTTTATATTGGATGTTAAAATTATTGTTGTAATATTTTATTTCATTTCCTAGGCAGATATTTTGACATTACCATGGAGTCTGACAGTTTTGTGACTCATCCAATTATATTTGGGGATTTTATGAGGGTAAGATTAGACTTTCAGAAACATTGAAGCACAACTGTTTCCTTTTAATATTGTGAGGATGTAACATAGGTCGAGAAAGAGGACCGTGTGTATGAAGAGCTAACAGATATAGAGAAGATTCAGGCTGTCCTACAGAATTACCTTGATGACTATAACATGACCTTTTCCAAGGAGACCAAGTTGGTTTTCTTCCAGGATGCCGTTGAGCATGTTTCCAGGTATGCCTGTTTTTTTGTTTTTTTGTTTTTTTTTTTTAGTATACTTTTAGTCTAGTTTATTTTCTTTCTTTTTTTTTTCATCCAGAATTGCACGTGTGATTCGTCAAGAGAGAGGAAATGCACTCCTTGTGGGTGTGGGAGGCACAGGAAAGCAGTCTCTAACTCGACTAGCGGCTCACATGTGTGGCTATCGGTGCTTTGAAATCGAGCTAACCCGAGGCTACAACTACGAGAGCTTCCATGAAGACCTGAGGAAGCTCTATAAAATGGCTGGTGTGGAAGGCAAAGATATGGTTTTTCTATTTACTGATACTCAGGTACAAATTTACCACTTATGATGGATAGAGACCCAACATCCATAATCTTACTGTGAATGTATTATTGCAGATTGTGGTCGAAGAGTTTTTGGAAGACATCAACAATATGCTAAATTCTGGTGAAGTGCCGAATCTTTTTGAGAAGGATGAGTTGGAACAAGTCCTGGCAGCTACTCGGCCAAAGGCGAAAAAGGCTGGAATAAGTGAAGAGAACCGGGATGAGGTACAACCACAGTGTCATGACACATGACACCAGAACATGACCAAACTATATTTTGAGATTTTAAATTACACTGAAGATGGTGTAACATGGCTAATAAAATATGCTTGCAAATTTTTGTTGTAGATCTTTCAATACTTCATAGCTCGTGTTCGGGAGAAGCTGCACATGGTGCTGTGCATGAGCCCTGTAGGTGATGCCTTCAGGTCCCGGTGCCGGATGTTCCCTTCACTCGTCAACTGCTGCACCATTGACTGGTTCATACAGGTGTGCACACATTCACCTCAACTGGTCATTTTATAGAATGCACAATACTGTATACAACATTATAAATATTTTCCTCCTCTAGTGGCCACGGGAGGCTCTGCTCTCTGTCTCTCAGGCCTTTTTCCAGAACATAGACTTTGGCAGTGCTCTTCTGAAACAGAGCTTTTCCACCATGTGTGTGGAGATACATGTCAGTGTGTCCGAAATGGCTGAGCGCTACTACTCTGAGCTGAGACGCAGATATTACACCACACCTACCTCATACCTGGAGCTGATCAACCTCTATCTGTCCATGCTAGGGACAAAGAAACAACAGTTAGTCCTTGTAAGTTGATATCTTTTTGTATTTCTACATATTTGTACATTTCTGTATCTTTGATTACAATGTGTTTCTTAAAAGGCAAGGGACCGTGTGAAAAATGGACTGACTAAGCTGCTTGAGACCAACAAGCTGGTGGACAAAATGAAAGTGGACTTGTCAGCTTTGGAGCCAGTTCTACAACAAAAGTCTGTTGATGTTAAGGCTCTTATGAATAAGCTCATTGATGATCAAGAGAAAGCTGATGAGGTGAGCATGAAGCTAAACTGTGCAACATTTTAGACGTAGATGCTAAATGTAGATTTAGTGTTTTTGCAAAGTATATAAGAATATTTCTCCAAAGTATGTATGTACATCATCACTGCATGTCTTTTAACACAGAGGGTCTATTTAAGGCCATTTTATGCATGTTTAAATTATGTAAATTCAATATCTTAATTATAAAAGATTATTCAATTTAATGAGCATTTAACAGAGCCCTTAGTCTTCACTGTTTTTAAGTTGTTCATTTGTTTTATTAATTTATTGTGATGATGTTCACAGGTCCGAAAAGTAGTGAAAGAAGATGAGGTTCTGGCTAAGTCCCAGGCAGAAGAAACTCAAACCATTGCTGATGATGCCCAAAGGGACCTGGATGAGGCACTGCCTGCTCTGGAGGGGGCTAATCAGGCCCTTAACTCCCTGGACAAAGCCGACATCTCTGAGATCAAAGTGTTCACCAAACCCCCTGACCTAGTCATGACCGTCATGGAGGCTGTGTGTATCCTACTCAACTGCAAGTGAGTGAGCACCTGAGTAGTAGTAATTTTTGAACTTATGAGATTCAGTTTTTGCTGAGTGACTTTATTTCTTTAATATCACATATTACACCCGTATAGTCAGCATCCTGAAAATTACCATACCATCTCATGACTTGGCACCGGTCCCTCTGTCACCTCTCTAATTTAATCAATCAGACCCCACTGCAGAGCTGCAGATTCGGTCTAGGTCAAAATAATAACATTTGGTATGGGCAATATTATCTTCAGTCTGCTCACAGTTTTCTAAAAATACATTGTGTGTGCTGAATGAGACTTTTGTCTTAAGTCATAAGTATATGTCAAAAACCCTGGTTTATTTTCTGTTTTGTTTGTGTTTTTTGTATTTTGTATTTATTTATTTATTTGTTTGTGCTAGGGTCAAGGTCAGCTGATTTGTTTTAATAGAATGGTTAATGTAAAGAACACAACCACTTTATTCCTCAGGTGTAATGTCCTCTATTTTTACTTCTCCACAGACCAGATTGGTCAGGCGCAAAGCAATTACTCGGAGAAGCAAATTTTCTCAGGCGTCTAACTGACTATGACAAAGACAATATCAAGCCACAGATCTTACAAAAGTTGCAGAAATACGTCAACAATCCAGATTTCATTCCCGAAAAGGTTTGTTTGAAAAAAAAAATGTTTTAAGTAATATAACAGGATACAGTCCTGTAAGTTGTTCTCGTTTATGTATGTAGGTGGAGAAAGTTTCCAAAGCCTGCAAATCAATGTGCATGTGGGTCAGAGCGATGGATCTTTACAGCAAAGTTCTGAAAGAAGTCGGCCCTAAAAGAGAAAAATTGACCAAAGCACAAGTATGTCGCTTTTCCTTCTGCAGCTATAATACTATTTTTAGTTGTACTATTTGAATTAATTGTACTCCCAGTTCTGTAGTTCAGTATGTAGACTTGATTAGACTGAAGCTTTTTCATATTGTTACATAACATTGGTTCCTCTAATTCATATAGGAAAAACTGGATGTGACTATGGCAACCCTGAGGGAGAAGCAGCAAAAGCTAATGGAAGTGGAGAATAAGATCCGTGTCCTACAAGAGCAGTCTGAGAGCAGTGAGAGGGAGAAGAATGATCTGTGTAAGAGCTACTCCTCCCCCTTTGTGCTTATTCTGTTCTGTTTTGGAATATTCTGTTACAGTGACTTCTTTGAGCTTTTAACCCTGTTCTAACAATGTTCTGTCATCAAAAACATACCTGGAGTAGCATTCAGTTGCATTCATGCTGTTTTGAGAAATGTCCATTAGATAATCCTCCACCACGAGCGTCAAAAACACTTCCTGTTGAACTTCCTGGATCTGGGACATATTTTCAGATCATCTACATCACTTATCCAAGAATCTTCTGCTGTTTTCAGTCCTTAAATCATCGCCAGACTCGTTCTTAGCATTTCTGCTGTCTTAACAGTATAACTGCGGCAGCAAACATGCATCATAGCGTCATTTCAGCACGAACTTCACTAGATTGTATATAGCGCTGGTGCCATCTACTGGCTGGATGCACTCAGTGCAGTGAAGTAAGTGTCTTTTAACAAAGACTAATAAAACACGTAATTGAATGAATAAGAAACTTTTTATTTGTTTCAAAACATTAGATGGCAAATTTTAGATACGCAAGAGTATGTTTAAAGGCTAATAACAATGTGAAAAATGCATAATATTTGTCCTTTAAAATCTCTCTCTTCACCTAGTGAACACCATAGCTCTGACAGAGGCTCGATTAACCAGAGCAGGGAAGCTAACATCTGCTCTTGGAGATGAGCAGGTTCGCTGGGACCGGAGTGTTGCCCAGTTTGAACAGGAGATCATAAATATTGTGGGTAATGTCTTTGTTGCTGCTGCCTGTGTAGCTTACTATGGAGCATTTACTTCCCACTATAGACAGCTGGTAGGTGTATTCTCATGGTAGAACCAAATGATTAACAGAAACAATCTGATGATCATATCACAATTAACAACGTTCACATTTTATCTTAGCTAATTGACCAGTGGATAAAACAGTGCCAAGAACTGAACATTCCCATCAGTTCCAGCTTTAGCCTGATAAAGATTCTGGGCGACCCTTATGTGATTCGTCAGTGGAACACAGAAGGACTGCCTCGAGACACTGTGTCCACTGAAAATGCCATCCTGGTGACACAGGGCCGCCGCTGGCCTCTGATGATAGATCCACAGGACCAGGTATGGAAAATTCATGTTTGGAAAAAAAAGAAAGTATTATTATTATTTGACTCAATTTAAATTTTTCGATAGGCAAATAGGTGGATTCGTTCGAAAGAAGCCAAAAATAGTTTAAAAGTAATAAAATTAACAGACCCAAATTTTCTTCGCACCCTTGAAAATGCAATCCGTCTCGGCTTTCCTGTTCTGTTGGAGGAGGTAGACCTTGTTACTGTTATTATCATGGAAAAATAATTGAGCTTATAACAGCTGTTAGTGACACTGATCTTTGACTAATTGTTTTCAGTTAAAAGAGAGTCTGGACCCTGCTCTGGAGCCTGTTCTGCTAAAACAGACTTTTGTATCAGGTGGTCGAACTCTGATCCGACTTGGAGACTCAGATATAGACTATGACAAAAACTTCAGGTTTTACATGACTACAAAAATGTCCAACCCACATTATCTCCCAGAGGTGAGAAACACATTTATGTCTGTCAAATATTTTGTAATTTTGATTCATGTAGTCCTATATCCCTGAATTCTCACTGCAGAGTAGTGATCATTAAATAAATCAATAAGTGGCATTTGTTCATGTCAGGTTGCTCACTGAGGATTCCACTGTGTATCTACCTTCACACCGGGCTACTTTCTCTAGTATTTTAACATGATATTGTTTCTTGTTATGCAAGAGGATTTCCATATGTCACGAGCTGTATGCATTTTACTGAAACATACGTTTTTGGACCGCTTTTTTTCAGGTGTGTATCAAAGTCACTATTATTAATTTCACTGTGACCAAATCTGGCCTAGAGGATCAACTACTAAGGTATATGAATAATACCTTCTATATGCACCCACAATGAGGATTTTTCAGTCTTGAATGTTATTTTTAGTGATGTTGTTCGCCTGGAGAGTCCCCATCTGGAGGAGCAGAGAAATGAGTTGATTGTTCGCATTAACAAAGACCGCAACCAGCTAAAAGACATTGAGGACCGCATACTGAAGCTACTTTTTACATCTGAAGGAAATATACTCGATAATGAGGAGCTTGTTCAGACACTACAGGAGTCAAAGGTAATTTGTTAATATGAAAGTACATATGTGTGTGTTTTATGTCCGTCATTGTCTGCAAAGAAACTGTTGTTTTTTGGTCAGGTGACATCTGAGGCTATAAAACTTCGCTTAGAGGAAGCAGAGGCCACAGAGGTCATGATCAATACGGCGAGAGAGCGATACCGTCCCATAGCCACCCGCGGCTCTGTGTTATATTTTGTTGTTGCCAATCTCTCCGAAATCGATCCGATGTACCAGTTTTCACTTAAGTACTTCAAACAGGTAAATCAAACTACTATTACTTTTATCATCAGCATCAGGTTCCAAATGTTTCTGTTACTTCACAGTTGTACTGTGGTCGAGTGCTTACTAAAATGTGCATGATGTTTTCATGTTGTTTTATCTTTGGACCCACAAGCTATTCACCTTATTCTGCCCCACCCACTTTTTGCCAGATACGCACTTTTGTTGTAAACGCACTTCCGTTTGACGAGAACTCCGTTAAAGCTAATGATGAACAAGGGAAAAGTCTCACCGCTAAAATGTTACATAAAGTAGATCGATTTGTGTAAAATGTTTAGTGAACACGAGCAACAACAAGTCAACAACGCTCCGATTTCGTGGGCACTCTGAAAATGGCTTTTTAGTCCATGTAGAACTTATTTTCTGTTGAGCTTGCCTGCTCCATGTTAACAAATACAACGGAAACAAGATAGCTTGAAAGTTGGAACACATTGGTCTTGGTTCATCTTTGTTACTACATTTTGCTTTGTCCAAACCTTCTGTCAGTTGTGTTTTTCCTACAACCAACAGCTGTTTGTCACCACAATCGAGACATCCAAGAAGAGTAGTGTGTTGGAGGAGCGTCTTCAGATCCTGCTGGACCAGATCCTGCTGAATTCTTACATCAACGTATCCCGCGGCCTGTTCGAGAAGCACAAGCTCATCTACAGCTTCATGTTGTGTGTGGACATTATGCGGCAGAGAAGGGAGATCTCAGAGGCAGAGTGGCAGTTCTTCCTCCGAGGAGCTGCCTCATTGGAAATGGTGAGCTCCTGCGAAAGGAACAGCACTATATTAGCCATAAGATATTACTTTAAAAACATACAGACTCTTAAATGCATATGAAATGATTTTTATGACAAAGACAGTGTCATTATTAAATCAAAATTTCAAAAAGAAGAAGAAACAAATTCTATAAAGAATACACTATATACGGAAATATGCTCTATCTAGTAGCCCTTAGTCACCATATTTGATCCTTTATTATGTTGATAATGTATCTAAAAAGTCTCAATGTACAATAGAAATTATCGTTTGACTAGTAATTAAAAATAATTACTGACTTGTCGACTTCTAAAACAATTGTTAGTTGCAGTCCTCCAATCAAGTGACTCAAAGAGAATTGTGTTGTTAAAACCTATGTAATTTTATCCATTAGTACCCTGTGTATACTAATATTAGAAGAAATGAAAAGACCCTGCTCTTTGCATTTTGAAATGTAATGTAGTTTTGGGTGATTTTAGTAAATTGAAACATGTTTTCCTTTTATAAGGTTAATTTTAAAGTAACTAGGTGCTGCTTTTTATAACTCTAAAAACCTCTCAGGGGCTCCATGTCATCAAATATTTTTCTTTTGTATTTGTTTATTTCAAAGTCAGCGCTGTTGAAGGAGCTTCTTCAACAGCTTCTTCAACAGAGCAAAATGGAGTAACAATTAACAAAGCTGAACTAAAGAGCCTTACAAATATTTCAGTTAAAAAAATAAATGAATTACAGTATCTTAGTTCTCAAGTCTGTGGTGCAGCCCACGTGTTGCATACTAATAACCTTGATATCAGATGATCCAGTGTCCTTGAAACCTGACTTTACCCAGAGGACTAATTCAAAATGGTTTATTTCCATGGTTTTCTTTGAATAAGCACTTTGAATTCACTGCGCTCCTTTTGTCTATAATTCTCTTTCCCAGCGGGGAGAAGTTTGTGATGCTAAGAAGTGGTGCTTTAGGTAAAAGGTAGCACTAAGCAAAGATTTAAGGGTCTTTTGAGATAGCACTGTGGTTTTATTGATGTGCTGAGATGGTTGAGAGACTTTAGCAGTAGCACCGTCTACCCCCGCCCCGCAGGAGGAATACCTCTGGGTTCACCATCATTTGGTTCTCATTTATATGGCATTACTTTGACGAAAGATTCTGCCTTGGAGCACCACATGCTAATGTCACTTTTTTTTTCCATCACACTTGTTCCTTTAAAAGTCATTTGCTCACCATGATCCATGCATCAATCATCGAACTGTCAGAGGCAGAAGCTTTAATGATTTTTAAATGTGTCTTGCATCACCACTTATATCTCCTTTTCTACAGACGGAGCCCTGTGTATACTATTTTCAGTCACACTTAGACAACGCCATATTTTTCATGATTTTGTTTCACAATTTTAGGAAAACCCAGAGCGTCCTGATGTGCCATGGCTTAGTGATTTTTACTGGAAGACCTGTTTTCAGCTCAATGACATCCTGCACTGTTTCAAGGGCATATCCAATGAAATCACCAAGACTCACATCAGCATCAAACTAGGTAACAGCCTCCATTCTTAGTATCATGGAAGGTAAAGTGAGGTTAAGCAAATTCAGCGCATGTGCTCCATGTAAAGATCAAATGTGCATAATTATACAGCATTTTCACCTCTTTCTTTAGGACGTTTTCAAGCTTCACTCAATCCAGAGAGCTGGAAGGGCTATGTCACAGATCTACCTCCCCTTGAAAAATCCAGAGAGACCAAGGAAGGCCGAGTCAGAGGTTACTGGAATGAGAGATTGGGGTCTTTCCAGAAGTTAATCCTGATCAAGAGCTTAATGGAAGAGATGGTAAATGAATACTCTGAATGAATCACTCTGGCCAGGGCTAAACATCTAATTGTGATTTATTTATTTTGACGAAGAGAGATACATACAGTTACATTTGTAATTTAAACTGAAGAAAGATCATGAACTTCTAAGCTAACCAAGAATGAAGTTTTAATCAAGAATTAACCATTTTCAAGGATGGTACAGCATAAATTGACCAAGTGTCAGAGATACATACTCTATTTTAGATTAGTCATATTACGATTGACTGATCCAATAAGCCATTGAAAGATCCAACAGTAGCACCTTTTCTTTCTTTTCACATTTCCTAAACTAAAATCACTATCATTATTTATGTTCTTAAACTTTGCATTTAACTAATTGAGTTCACACCTTTCCAGGTTGTGTTTGCTGCTACTGAGTTTGTGATTGTCAATCTGGGGAAGCAGTTTGTGGAAAACCCCCCAATCGACCTGGCCAACCTGTATCACGACATGTCTCCTTGCACTCCACTCGTGTTCATCCTCAGTACTGGCTCCGATCCCATGGGTGCCTTCCAGCGCTTTGCCAAAGAAAAAGGCTATCTTGAGAAGTATGACATTACTGTAATCAATAAGGACAAAAACACATTGGTAGAAGTTTTAAGCTGCTGACTTACTCTTCCGCTGTCCAGGGTTGAGTCTATTTCCCTGGGGCAGGGACAAGGACCTATCGCCGAAAAGATGATCCATGGAGCGATGGAAAGTGGGAACTGGGTCTTCCTTCAGAACTGCCACTTGGCTGTGTCCTGGATGTTGGCAATGGAGGAACTTATAAAAACTTTCTCAGAACCCAGTGAGATTCAAGTTCAAATATCAATATCTAATCTATATATTGGTCTTATTTATACATTTTTCAAAATCAAGTAATAACACCTTTTTGTACTTCTAGACACACAGATCCATGAAAACTTCCGCTTGTTTCTGAGCTCCATGCCCACAAAAGTATTTCCCGTCACAGTGCTGCAAAATTCCGTCAAGGTTTGTTTAATTCAAGGATCACAATGCAATTTAACATAGGAATAGGGGTTCAAAACTGACTTGATTAATTGTTCTGTGTTTGAGAAGAGGCACTCTAGACTGCAAAGCCTCAGACTGCAAGGGATGGCTCTTTTGTTGTTTTCATCTGATAAGCTGAGTTCAATAATGTGGCTAAATTAATCAGATTTTTATTCCCTTAATGAGACATTTTAGAATATTTGGTTACAATGGAACGTCCTTATCTTTTTAGAAAGATTTTAGAAAGGTCTATTAATTAATATTATGAGACATTATTATATCTATATTAGAAATGTACAGATTACCGTACATAAACAAGATCATTTCAGCTAATGAAAAACGTGGCGCTCTTTGATTTAACAAAAGTTCATATGCAAAAACAGAATCTCCTCTTTGGAAATCTGGTTCTGTTAATAACAGTATAGTTCATGAGATTTGCTCAAGGAGAGACATTTATTTTGTCCTAATATAGATTTGCCTTTTCAAAACACTGCTAGTAAAAGAATAAAGGATTTTTTTTTTTTTTATGACACTTATCTCTTCACTTGTTTTTTTTTTATATCAGACTTCACATTGTTCAGAAAATTAGACTGTGAATAAAGCCTAAGGTGTTGAATAAAAGATTAAACATTCCTTTACAAGAGGCCTTTTTGTATTTGATACTTGAATGCATTGATTCATCTTGATCTCTCATTTGAATAATTCATCTGATTACTAGGTGACAAACGAGCCTCCCAAAGGACTGCGAGCAAATATGAGAAGGGCCTTTACAGAAATCACCAATAATTTTTTCGAAGATCACATTCTAGGAAACGACTGGAGAAAAATTGTCTTTGGTATATGCTTTTTCCATGCAATAATCCAGGTAACAATATACTTTATTTCATATTTGCAGTCTCACATAAAGTCTTTTGCACATGCATAATTCATGATACGCATTTCTTTTGTGTTTTATGTTTTGTGACTAGGAGAGGAAGAAGTTCGGCCCTCTGGGCTGGAACATCCGTTATGAGTTCAATGATAGTGACAGGGAGTGTGCTCTGCTTAACCTCAACCTGTACTGCAAAGACGGCTCCATCCCGTGGGACGCGCTTATTTACATCACTGGTGAGAATCCTGTAAAAATACACATGAAGATTTTAGTAGATTTTAACAATTTCGTATATGCTTCGGTAAAATAATCTTTTCCATACATTTTCCACAAGAAACCCAGAAAAAGAGAATCAATTTGATTTTTGAAAATGGCTATTTTGAACCATATGTGTTTGACTTGGAGTCTAATTTGTTTGTTATGTTAATACTTAATAAGTAAGTTTAAGTGAGGATAGGGATAGGTGAATCCAGTCCACTTTATTTCTACAGGACATTCACAAACAAAAGCCAAAGTGCTGTACATAGTGAAATAAAATCTGAATGAAAGCTGAAATTTCCTTAGAACTCAAACCTCAAATGCAGGGCAATGGATTACTCAAGGATACCCGAATCAATTGAAATACAACTCTTAAAGCTAAGGATGAGGGAAAACCTTTGTAACATCTACTTAAATCCACAATCCAAACTATTATGTTCACACCACTAGACTATAGTCTAGAGGTGTAGGGTTCATTGTACATTTAGCAATCACCGTCATGAGTTTGAATATTGAAGTTTACTTAATGTCTCCCCAACTCTTCACCCCAATGTCACCCTTAAATCTATCTTGTCTAATAAACCCTACAAGCTGAAAAACAGATAGACTTTTAGTTGTTCACAAATCGTCAGTACAGGTACCGGATGTTGTTTGGTTGCTTGACTTATTGACTTTGTGATCTAGTCATATTTGTGTGAAAACTCACCATAAACCCTTAACCTCAAACATCCTTCATGACCAAACATTCTGAGGCTGTTTGTCTTGCTTTGCCAAGTGACAACACCATCTTTGTGCCCTTTGTTTTTGTCAACAGTGCACACATTTGTACCATCTTGTGCCTAATGTTTTCTGCTGTAACAAAGATGGCATGTTTCACTTGTGCAGCTGTGGTCCTGTTTGTTTAGCGCTCGTTCTGCTGTGAATCCTGCCCTTCCACTTCAATGCATTTATATACGTTAAAAAACAACAGATGCCCACATACTCTGAATAGTACTATGCCTTCAGACCCTCACTATCTGTTCTATAAATTCAAATTCAATTCTATATTCTTGGATGTTGGATGTTGCCTCTTTTTATTTGCAGCTTTAGATTTTGAGAAAAAATGTAGTACCACTAACTCCACATTGCACTGTGTAATAAACTGTAATAACTTGTGATGACGTGTTTCAGACCTCAAACTTAACTCTAAAAACAAAGCAATTGTCACACCATTTTTTTAAGCAGTTGATAGATACGTCTGGTGTAAAATAAAGCGTTACCAAACACTTGAAGTAATGTCTGCACTGTAGCATTTCTCACAGAATTCATACATAGAAAAGTGAAAAAATGACGAGCGCATTTGCAGATCACTTGTGTCTAAAGTTCATTAGTTTGGCTAATCTGGTTTTCAATTACAATTTTAAATGATTCTGAGCGGCGTCGGTCTCAGCAGAGCGTGTCACTCTATTATCATGTTGATGTCTCTCATTGGTGCTATCTCTCCTCTGTCTTATTAGTTTAATCCTTAATGCTAACAGTCATCTTTTCCACTTGGGGCTGCAGCAGAGTTTGTGCTCAAACCAACCATGATATTGCCTTTCCTCTTTTAGAAGGAGCTCTTTCTCTCCTGGTACAAAAGCAGCTTTACACTGCCTTCAGCGTCCAACAAGCTTCAACTCACATTTGTCTGAATATCCTGTAGATTCTTCTTAAGTCTTCCTCTTATGTAACTATTTTTTGTCTCAGATAGTGTGACCCATTTGTATTGCAACTATTTATGCCCAGAACACTAAACAATCGAATTTATGAATAATGTTCAAAAAAAGAACAGCAATTCCCAGACTTAATCATTCACCATCAAGTTTGTTTAGCACGTGCAAATAAGATTTGCCTGGGATTCAAAATATGTACTTGTCTGATTCTTTATGAAGAGTGATATTGATCTGTATAAAAACAGTAGAAAGAGATACTCATTAAATTATAATATAAGTTTGACAAGACATGTACAGTTTTTTATTGAGTATATAATATGTGCATACATTAATAGAAAATGTCTTCTTAAAAATAGATAAACATACAAAAAGGAACATTTATCATTTCTCTTGTTTTTGTCTCCTTTGTGACAGTGCCCTGGAAACATAGAAACAAATATTACACGTAGAGATCCGACAGTGGTGATCCCAAGTGTAGATGCAGTTCTCCACAGCCCAAGGCAAACTGTAAATAATGAACGGACTCTCTAATGTGCTGCTAGAAAGATGGTTTTAAGAGCCAGGGGTGGGAACAAAGCAAACAATTGACAGTCTCCTGGGACACGCCGCTTCTCTCTTCACAATAATTAATACATGTGTTCTAAATGTCATGAAAACCTGGCTAAAATGACAATTTCAAGATTAATTGGTCTATTTTAAGAGCCAGGGAATGAGAATGGTTAGAAGCCATAATGCCTTGTTACAAATATGCCGATAAAGCACTATGTTCCTCCAGGTGAGATCACATATGGAGGCAGAGTGACAGATGCCTGGGACCAGAGATGCCTAAGAACCATCCTCAAAGGCTTCTTCTCTCCTCCAACCATGAGTCCAGGCTACACTTACTCCTCCTCGGGTAGGACTTATAAACAAAATGTCTACAAACTGCTACCATTTCTAACTTTTGTTTTGTTTGTGCTCAAGGGATCTACTATGCCCCAGAGTCTAGTCATCTCAAGGATTTCAGGGATTACATTGAAAGTCTGCCCATTATTGATGATCCAGAGGTGTTTGGCATGCACGAGAACGCCAACTTGGCTTTTCAGGTAATTCATCATCCACAAACACCACAAAACTTTTTTCCAACTGTATTAATTGGTCTTATACACTCAAGTCACACCAGATTTACACTAAGCACATTTCGAGTCTGTAAGAAATCCAAAGTGATTATAATCCATGTGTGCTGTCACACTAGCCTCAGTCGTGAGGGCCTGCGGAAACCTTCGCTACGTGAAACTGCGCTCCTGCGGCCAGGAACACACCTTGTAAATTACACTGTGGTTGGTGTGACAGGCAACTCTCAAGTAAAACGTTCCAAATACATGGCGTAGCTGCCCCATGTTCACTGTGAACCCGGCTTTAGTTGTCTCTGTTTCATATCATGCATCACTTCACTATGAGGATTTGTTTTACTCTGTCTTTGCAGCGACAGGAAACTTCATCTCTAATCAGCACCATTCTGGATGTGAACCCACGGTCTTCAGCCAGTGATGGGGCTAAGAGTAATGATGAAATTGTCTGTGAGTTGGCTGAATCCATCTTGGAAAAACTCCCTGGTCAGTATTCACAAAATTACATTATATAGTAACTGTTTCTATCAAACCGGATTGATAGATATTTATTTTTATGTCCACCTGCAGATCGTGTGGACATGAGTGAAGCTACAGAGTCTGTGTTTGTCCGAGATGAACATGGACGCCTGAACTCGCTCACGACAGTGTTGGGGCAGGAGGCAGATCGATTCAACAATTTACTCAAAGTGCTCAGGGTGAGGCACATGACCATATTCATGATTTGTTTGTGCTAAAAGATTCATGTTTTCATATAGTAAGAAAACATATACACTTTGAATTACGTTATGGGGAAAAAAAGTGTACAGTCAAGTACAATATAATTTTGTTCACAAATAAGTAGTATTATACTGACTTGGGGCTGTGTAATTAATCAAATTGAAATCTAATACAAATTCAAATCAAAGGCAGGTTGCAATATTTTTTACTGGCTTTCATGACGAACCTGCCAATCCTGTGTTATTAAAGCACTTTAATAACACTGTTTGGAGCAGGGAGGAGCAAGGAGAATCATTCTGACTTGTGTATTTTCATTACCCTAATTATTAAAAACAGATTTATTTGTTTATTAGAAGAACATTACATTTTTACTGAAAATCATGATCAATATGGCTTAACGCTATGATGGCTTGAGTTACTTATAACTGAATTTCTTATTACTATAACTGTTGAGAATATTACTTTCTCACACACCCCTGCTTGGCTAAAATGTTGACTATATTCACTGTGTTTGTCTCGCAGGCCTCTCTGGTCACTCTCCAGAAGGCCATCGGCGGTCTGGTGGTGATGTCTGAAGAGATGGACCGCATCTACACAAGCTTTCTCAACAACCAAGTCCCGAGCCACTGGACCAACTCTGCGTACCCTTCTCTAAAAACGCTGGCTTCATGGGTCAAAGATCTGGTGCTCAGGACATTCTTTATTCAGGTGAGAAAAAGAAGACTAAAGTCCAATTGCGCCCAAGTGACATTTGGGCTTAATAGCAGTCGGAGTTCAATCTTCAGTGTTCATTGTTCAATAAGCTGGTAAATGTTCTGAACCTCAGGCTAAGTATGCCCATATAACAAATAGTAGGTTTACTCATCATGCTGTATTATATTTTAATTTGTTTATCTTAATTACTTGATAATGAAAAAACACAATAATGAAAAACAATAAGTGTCGTTGTTTTTTTCTTTTCTTTTTTTAACAAATTTCATATGATCTTATACTAGTACTTCTAGATCTAGATCCTTTTAAAATAATTTAGATTTTTTTTTTTTCTGTATTGATATCTATTTCCTCATACCTCATTTTTGACAGCCCTAGAACAACGTAAATTTCCAAAGACCAGATTTTCCCACAGTATGACACATGACTGAAATAGTTGAACCATCCCCATCCATCCATATGCATGTATTTGTGTGTTGTTTCCTAGTAAATTTGAAAATGCTAATGACACCTGAACAATACTGGGTCTTTCCCCTCAGGCCTTTGCCATCTTCTCCATCAGAAACACACACTGCACATTTCAAAAGGTGTGCCATTACCCCTCATCTTGAGCTCCTCGCCCGTGAGATTAAAATGCCTGAAAAAGCTCTTTCGCTCACACGCAAAGTCAAAATATGGAGACACTGGCCCCGGTTCAAAACGTCTTGCTGCTGAGTCAGACTGCTCGTGTTCACTTCCTCACCAGAGACGCACTGGGTCTCTTTCGGGTCCCATAAGATGCACTAGGCTTGTAATGCATCATGGTTTGTTAAACACACATAGCAAAAAAGTTATTTTCAGATTGTTAATTACTCTTCCTCTGTGCTCTCCTTCGGTAGACTTGGATCACACGTGGACAGCCCAAATCGTTCTGGATCTCTGGGTTCTTCTTCCCTCAAGGCTTTCTCACTGGTAAAACATCGTCACGCTTTTTAATGAACCATAGCAGCAGAAACATAAGGCTATGTAAAGGCTAATCTAATCTTTTTTTTTTATAGGAGTGCTGCAGAATCACGCGAGACATTACAATTTGCCTATTGATGAGTTGAACTTCCGTTTTAACGTGGTGCAGGTCTACAGGGATCAGGCGGTTGTTAGCGAAGTCATACGAGGTCTCCCAAAAAATGCTAAACTTGACATGGATGATGAGGTAATAAAATTGTGATTAAACAATTGAACTTAAATTTCTTATTATGTTAGATTTATTATTAATGCCTGGAGTTTTGTTTCATCTACACAGATACCATTAATCTTACATACACTTAAGAAGGCGAAATTCATTCATTTATTTATTTATTTATTTTTGGTGAGTAGTCAGAGTTCACCTGAAAATAACATAATTGTTCAAATTCCAATTAAAGCTGTGTTATTATTTAAAGTAGTACCTACACACACCAAACTTGGTTTGATTTATTCTGCTTCATACCTGGAGTTGTTTTGTTTCATTTGCACAGATTTAATTAATCCTAATAAACATTTTTTTAATTCCTTTTTTCCATTTAAATATTGTATGTTAAATGAATGTATATTTGTTGAATATAATAGAATAGTCACCTTTGAAACCTAAATTATTTACTTCAATATAAAATAATTATGTAAAATTATTCAACATTCTTTGTGTATTTTATCTCCCTCAAAACACTCTCATTCATTCATATAACAGTGGATTTGTAATATATGAAGCGCCTCCATATTTTTAACGTACTTGTATAAAAACTTCTTCTGCTCCTTTCAGTGCTTATTTTGCCAAAACTCCACAGCAAAACAACTTTGAAGCAACTTTTTAGCTTAGTACAGACTGTTAATTCTTTCAGTGCCCCAGCAGATCCGAAACAGAATAAGTTGCCATTGTCAGTGAACAATATACAATAATAATAGTATAAGCTGTGATCAAAGTAAGTCCAAAGTCATTTAAAAACTCTAAAGCTGTATATCTGCCTGTGGTCACAACAGCTGCCTGATCCTAAGGACGGCGTGCTGGTCCATGGGATGTTTATGGACGCGAGCCGATGGGATGATGAGAACATGGTGATCGCAGACGCTTTCCCTCGAGAGATGAACTCCATGTTACCGGTGGTGCACTTTGAGCCTCAACAGAACTACACCCCGGATCCCAACCTGTACCAGGCTCCTCTGTACAAGACCTCCGCTCGGGCCGGGACCCTCTCCACTACTGGTGTGTGCGGGGGTGTAGTCCCATAAATGAACAAAATGCAGTTCTCATCAATATAAGCTTTTATTAAGTTGTAAATGCATTTTTTATGTCTCTGTCCAGGTCACTCCACAAACTTCGTTGTGACAGTCATGCTTCCATCCAGTCGACCGAGTGATTATTGGATCTCCAAAGCTTCTGCTCTGCTGTGCCAGTTGGATGACTAGCTTTTTCATGTGTAAATAAACATATTTAGAACATACTGTACAGCGTTATTTTTTTGTGGCGTATTGACTTACAGTGTTATTTTTAGAGACATAATGAACAGCTATCCATCATTTCATGGGCAGCTGTTTTGTCTATGAATATAAGCTGCGCAGTCGAGGAATGAAGACGCCGCATGTTAACTTATGACTCCACTGAAATCTGCAGAACGCCACACGCCTCGGGGAGACAACAGACCACGGACGGAGAGAAGAGTGGATGGGTGAGTGCAGATGCAGCAATGTTAATGGTTTGTAAATGAAGAGACATGGCTTGGCTAAGAGAGATGAGTTTAGACTGGAGAAAAGAGGCGATGATCTTCAAATGAACAAATGTTTCCGCCACTGCCCCCTCACATCCGCAGCCTGTTTGTGTCACTTAGGTTATGCAGTCAAAACACATAAAATACGCCTCTACAAACACATTAAGTGTAGTGCAGCGATGTTAGGGCAGAGCCGCAGAGCAAAGGCACACTGTCATAAGCTACACTGCACAAGTGTTTTTGTTGTGTTTCTTACTTTAGGTCAAATATTTAAGCTTCTATTTTAAGGTTTCCAACATGCCTGTGCTCATATACAAGTGGACAATCTGAAACTAGTTTTTAATAGAGACTCTACAAATTCTCAACAAACAGTACAACCAAAAAAAGTAATGACTAGTTAATTTGCTAATTTCAGTAGGATATAAAAAGCCATGTTTTACACTTGTGAACTGCAATTATAGAATGCTTAATTTTCTCTTATCAAAGTCAATGATGGTTAATTCACTTTTAGTAATATGCCAAAAGCCACTATTAGATTAATTTAGTTTAAGGTGTTTCACTTTGTAAAACACGTCTTCCCTCAACCTCTCAGGAGAGATGGAATAGTGGTTTTGCAGGGTTTTTTTTCTACTTTAGCCTGTCTCAGCAGGGGTAAAAGTACTGCCAAAAATCCATTGTCCCTTTCCAGCTGTGTTTAAAATGAGTTTTTGGACCTATAATAGACAAAACATACATATTGTGGTCTCAATGCACCGGCACCTAGTGACCTTCTAACCCAGCTGATTAACCCCATTTCCCCCCAATCAATCCTTTTATAAACTAAGATTAACTGAATAACTGTGCTATTCCTAGATGTTCTTCGAAAAAAGTTGTAATGAAGAGGAAGAGATTGAAGGAGTAAATGAGATTATGTGCCCCTGTCACCATGAAACCAGATTAACAATATTTTATCATCCCACGCACTCATTTCCTTTCCAGTGGATTAAGACAAAGGCATGAGGGAAATTGTACATGTTTGACACAGATGGGCCCCAAAATTACATGTTATTTTTGTCCGAAGACACACCAAAACAGGTATTAAAATTTCGATATGGCAAAAAATTTAATAAGAGTTTTTTTTGTTTGGTTTTTTAGTTTGTTTGAACATGCACAGAAGAGGGAAAAAGAGTTTGTGGCTAAATGATGTGAAACGAGACCCAGAGGAAGTACAAAGAGAAGATTTGAATTGGTGCAGCGGGATTAATCAAAGTTGTAGACACTTTGTGAACTGCAATTACCGGATGCTTAATTTTCTGTTCTCAAAGTCACATTGCTAAATCAACTTTTACTGAGTGAACAAAACTAATTGCTCTGAACTGAACCTATCGCAAATGAATCCACCCTTGCGGAAACACATCATCATAATATAAGCATTTAGTTACATCAAATAAAGATATTACAGCTTGTGTTTAGCATTCACCACATTGCTGACCTATATAATATGTAAAGGGCCCCATCTGAACGCCAGAAGGGTGCATGTGCGTGCTTCCCGTGCTCCGTGGAGCAGGGTGTTGTATGGATCTCCTGTGACTGTGCAGGTGTGCGCTTGTTACATTAGAATAAGTGCACTGAATCCATAGAGACGCAGGGACCAAACATTAGACGCGCTGTTCACCAGGATTGCATTACTGGTCACATAGCGGCTTATGTTTTTTACACAATACCTCCTGGTACAGTAAGAAAAATCTATCTACATTTTGTCAGCTGTATTTTGTTTATTTGTGCTGTTATTTAGCAGCAACAGCATGAATAATCTATGCAAATGTGTAGGACCATAACCAATAGGGGGCACATGCTCTTGTGGGCTGTGTCCGGACCAGAAAAAGCTCTTAAACACTTGTTAACATGTAAAATTAATACAAAAGGTCTGCTCTAAAACTATTCTAGCTGGCTTATAACTAGCTTATCTTTAAATGCAGAATAAATAGGACATGACATGTGATTTTCTTGGGGGAGGAGAACCCTTAAACCACCCTTTACATTTGCCTATTTTTAATTATAAAAATGTAAATTCTGATGATTGTGGCCTGGTCCACTAGAGATACAGAATCCTTTTTCTCCCCAGTCGACTCCTGATTTCATGTCTCCATTTTATTACATTCTACTGTTATATTCATTTATTTAAACAGAGTAAACTAAGCCTTGTTTAGAGCCTCCAAAGTCAATTTTATAGTGTAGTAGAGATAATGACCAAACCTATTTTAGAGCAACACGTTTTGATTACACCAAACTCTGTAAACTTTGGTATCTTGTTCAGAATTGTTGGTCTCTCTCTCTCTGTGGTAGAAAAAATCTCATTGAGCTTCTAGTAAGTGCTTGATGCATTAATGCTGGGTCAGTGTCAGAGCGTCTCAAACCTTGAACGTTTCAATGGCAAAGTAGTATATCAATATATTTATATACTTAAAGGGTGCGAAAATGTTCTCTCAAATGTTCTGCTGGTGCTTGATATGGCCACACAAACAAACCTGTAATTACTTCTCATTTATGCTCAAGAGGGAAAACAGAAACAGAAAGAAACCTTCCTTGGTGGAGGTCTGCTCTTTCTCAGTGCTACTAATGGAAAAGAAACAAGTATGTCCTTCTATATTAATCATGAATTGCCTTCTTAAGTGATTTCCATGAATACTCACCCGCTGCATAAGACTGCCAAGCTGAACATACCATTGATATTTTGTATTGTAAAGTTACTTCCATGCCTTCAATTGCATTCTTTTCAATACATAAGTGAAATGTTCCATAAAATTGGAATTGTAGCATGTCAGACATTCAAAACGCAGCTATTAACACATTTCTTCTTTATTTTATTTCAAAATCATAATGTACAGTGAGCCTTTAAATGTATACACCCTTCACACAAGAAGCTATGAGAGGCACAGAAAGACCACAAAAAGATGATAAAATACAATAATAACAACAACTGTGATTTGAAAAAAAGTGATGGCAGCACGGTTTGAAACACAAGTCACAAAAAGAATAGTGTTCATTTGAGTATGCTTCACATCTGAGGACTGAGGAGACATAATGTGCAGCTCAATGTCCATCCCAGATCTTATATCGCACTAATGGGCGAGAGCATTAACTATATATATAAAGTAACATACTGTCTGTAAGCAAGACCCTTCCCCCAACCACTGTCCATAAAGGAGCAGATGCAAAAATAAAAATAGATCAAGGTAAGAGCTGTTGTGTTTCATTCAACAGCACAATTCTCTCAATCTGTGACTGAAACATTCCCCTTAATTGTGGGGAAATGGAACATCTAGAAAATGTTTTGTACACATACTTATTTTCGCCCAACCAGTCTTGCCATTTTTGCTACTTCAATTATTGTTCATTTTGTTATCACTTCATTTTTTATCTGCAACATGTGAGCTACTGTGTCCAATTACCTTATGGATCAATAACATTAGTCTAATAGTAGTAGTTGTTATAGTAATTAGGGCTGTGCAATTAATCAACTTTTTATTTAGATCGAGATTCTGTCATTTCTAATTGTCAGGTGTGTTGTTTTGTGTTAAATGCCACTGATTAAAAGTGTGTGGTTAATATTCAGGAAGTGAATACTGGAAGCCTTTTTATTACCTTTTAATAAGGCAAAATAAAATAAAATAGCACTCCATCAACATGAAGAACAAACACATTGTGACTTTGTCCAGCTTTAATAGTAATAGAAGTTCTTTACATCAGATGCACTTTCCATTATAGTGTTGTCATAATAGTAAAATTGTATGATACTAAAATATATTTCAATACCACAATAATAATAAACAACATTTTTTTGGGACAATGGGCTCTGTGCACTGCTGTGTGTTGCTTCCCAACAGTATCCCTTGTATTAAAATGTAAAAAATACATAATACAACCAATAAAAAATGTAAAGAACACATATTTTGCTACAGTGACGTTTTTGAGCTTTTAACCATCTTCTAACAATCAGAAACATATCTGGAGTTGCATTTAGCTGCAGTCATGGTATTTTGAGGAATGCTAGTTAGAAAATCCTCTTTGACTGTCAAAAATACTTCCTGCTGAACTCCCTCACTTGCAGACATTTTTTTCTGATTTCATACGTCACTTATTCGAGAATCTTCTGCTGTTTTAAGTTCTTAAATCATCACCAGACTCATTCTGAGTATTTCTGCCGTCTAAACACGATGACTGCTACTGCTAGCCTGATCATCACGTGTCAAAGTCTCATAAAGTGGTAAAATAACTCAATTGTGTAAGCGCTAGGGCGCCATCTACTGGCTGCATCCACTCAGTAAGTGCCAGCTCAGACAGCAGAGAAATGTGTTCATTTAGTGCATAATAAAGTTTTGTTTGTTTGTTTCAAAACATGAGGTGGCAAATTTAAGGTAAGAGTATGTTTAAAGGCTAATAATAATATGAAAAATGCATATTTTTCCTTTAAGTAAAGCTAACCTGACTGTTTTTACTTATAGATTTCTTGCATTTGTTGTTTTAATTTGTTAAATTTTCATACGTATAATGCTCAAAAATTAGCATTAGTCTTTTATCAAAAAACACCTCCAATTGTCAACACAGAAGTGATGTATTCAGCTTATTTGTTGAATTTTTAACATGCTGTCAGTCACAATCACCCACAGCTCACTGTTCACTGCCTGATCTTTAAGTTAATTTTAGCGTGACTCTGCAAAAAAAAATAAAGAAATGTTGTGCACAGAGAACATAGAACGGAATGTTATTTTAAACAAAATTTAATTGTAGGTGCTTAAAAATTACAATGTGGTCTTGCACAAATTCTGATATACAGCAAAACCATTCTAAAACTATGTCGTAAAGGTCACATTTTCTTCCATTTATTTATGTATTTAACTGATACTTGCTCAAATGAGTACTAGTTTTAGTAGCAATCAGTATCCGGGTATCAATATTTTTGACAGCTCTACTTCCCATCTAGCCAATACTGTCGTTAAAAAAATAAGCAATGTGGGTGAAGTGTCTTGCCCAGGGACACAACCACAGTATCCACTCCACAAACCCAACAATCCACCTCTTGCTTCCTCCTAGTTTATGTGCAACCCTTCTCACCTTCTGCACAAAACATATTCAAAGTATTCACATTTACGTGATGACAAGACTTTAAAAACATAAATATACTTGCGATGCATTGTTGCCATCACATTATACTGAAAGCACGTGGCTCAGATGATATTTTAATGGTTTACCTGAAAGTACACAGCAGGTGGGAGCTCTTTGTATGCTCTTGTCCTATTGATTATCTCACAATTCACCACAGTTTTCAGTCTTACTCTCTTTCCAAAGTGTCAGTTTGGTGGAGCTTGTTGCTAAGCAGAAGTTGAGTTCGCTTGTACGCGCAGATGGACTTGCCACTGTCGAGGGTTAAAATGGACGCTTTGGGTGACGATGAGAGACAAGGTTTTAGTCGAATCTGTTACATAAGGTCATCCAGTAATCCTGCTTGCATGTTGTTTGCAAGAGATTAGGGGTAAAAAAAAAATGTGTTTGCCTTTCACTGAGTGTTAGAGAGCAAAAACATAAAGCTCTCCAAAAGATAAGAGACAAGTGTGTCCCATCGGAAACGATTCACAAATCCCACTTGACAAATATTGTCTTTCCATCATCTTCTCTCCAATGTATTATTATTTTTTTTTTATATATCTTGTACGTGGTGCACAAGACAGACAAAAATAGTTACTGAAAAAGAGGAGTGAGTGAGACAATTAGCACAGTGGATCGTGGGCCAATTTCACAAAGGGTTTGAGAAAAATTCACAGTTTCGAGAGTGACTAAATGGCAAAGATGGCACAATTAATTATAATATTACATCCTTGAACAATGTGAAAATGTGTGTTGGGAAATCTATATTACATGTATGTCAAGAGTGAGAGACGACATGAATACGTAATAAAAAATAGAATTGACCTGAACTAAGGTGGTGTCTATCACCTCCATACATTATGTATGTGCCTTGGCATTTCCAGAGAACAAGGATAGAGATTGACAATATACACCTTCATGCAACATTGAGAGAATCTAGCTGTTGTTGGTAGTGTTTTTTGGTTATTGTGCCAATCTAAACTGAAGAATCAAACAGCAGCTGCACTGGTGTCTCATCCTGCATCCATTTTACACAGATATTAACCAGTGCGCACGAAAAAAACACCTACAAGAAGTGTTCAGAGATTCATCACAAATATCATCAAATACTCTAAAATCCTTATGCTTGACAATTTTCTATTGTCCAGAAAATGTTGTAAATGTAAACTATTACGACATGTAGTAGTATGACATAGTGCAGCAGGGGCAGATAGAAAGTGCATACGTGTGTGTTCTACCTCACATAACAGCTGATGTAGAGTTAACCTCTGACATGTAAAACTGTACAGTGTGATATACATCCACTAGAAGCTTCTTTGAGAGGATAAACACCACATATCACTGACGAAAACATGAAAATAGAAGGAACGGTTGTGTGTTTTTTCAATGAACTCATCTCTCGCGGCTTGTCGAACATATTGAGGCTAGTGTGGCACAGTTTTAACGGTCGATGGCGGCAGTCTCTTTTATGTGAAATCTTTTGAAACTGCCTCGATAAAGTTGGGCGCCGACATGAGGATAGTGAAGGTGCAAATAATGGAGAATAGTGAGAACGCCACCAGGCACAATCTATCCACAACAGCTGCTGCAAACTTCCATTCACCGCAAATGGCCTCGCCTTCATCCTGCTCTCGGAAACGCCTGGCTATGTACTGCACCTCTTCCAAGATTCGAGAAATTTCCGGGATCTGCTCCAAATGTATAGTCCTGGTTTGCTCAATGTGGACTTCGTGCGGAGAAGGAGCGCTGGGGTGGGTGCTGCCACACACACTGGAGTCCGTGCTGGTCGGGAACGCCGGGTTGTCCGTGCCCATGGAGTGATACCCGAAATACAAGTTCATGTTTCCGTTGGTGGTGGCTGGAGCCCCGGAGGTCGCCTGTCCTGGGATGGTGTTCATTTGGATGCTGTTGGTGCTGGTGTGGTGGGGCGGGGCGTGGGTGTATTTGTAGGCAGAGGTGCTGGTGGAGGTTGTGGAGGTTTTGTTGTCCTCGCCGGGCTTCTTCATGCGCAGGAACCAGGCGCACCAGTTCAGAAGTATGACACGGACCTGGAAACAGAGTCAGTAAAGTCGGATTGTAGCAGGTGAGGAAAAGAGAGGGAGGAAATGTAAAGCCTGCATTTTATTGTGTCTCACTTCTTTTCACCTCAATGGGCGACACTGAAACATTCATCAGTCACTAATAGAAAAGCATATGTATGTGTAACTGTCCCAGAGCATCCCCTGTCCTTGACCGTCAGTGAAGGAAAAAACTCTTACGGGAAAACGTAAAACCCTCTGGGAGAACCACAGTGAACTTTTATTCTAAGATAAATCAGGGCTGTGGTTGACTAATGGACGTTTCAGTCGACTAAAAACATACAAACTAATAAACTGGATCTTCATAAGTGAAAAGGCAGATCAAACTGTCAAAACTCCAGATAACTTACTTGTCCTTTTTAGCGGGGTGCATTAGGGCTGCAACTAAGGATTATTTTAGAAGTTAAACGATTATTTATGTTGTTTACTGAGACACTTTAAATACATTTTTAATCAAATAAAGGTTGAAATATGATGCCTGGAGGCTTCAAGATAGAAAATACTTACAACTTAAGTGTATTACAAATTAAACAGTTTATTTTTTTTAATTCTAATTTAGATAGTTGAATAGTTAATATGTTGATTAATCATTGCAGCCCTATTGTGCATAAAAATGTTTAAATTGTAATAAAAATTATAATTAGTCAACTAATAAAAAACGGGGTCAACTTAAACTCCATCAGTCAACTAATCGACTTCAAGCCTAAAATCAACAAATTTCACAAACGATGCATTGTTAGTTTGTTGAATACAAATTGTTTACATTTTACTTCCAGTGATAAAACAAAAAATGCAAAACAGATAGATTTACGTTATGTTGCACAGTAGATTAGCTTCTTCAGTAATAATTCATTGTTGAGTGTTGACTCACCCATTTAGGCATCTTCCCCCCGTGTGGGTCGTGATGGTGGAACTGCAGCACCAGAACAGTCACTACCACAGACAGGCCCACGATCATCATTGTACTGGCAAAGTACTGAGCTGGAGGGAAACACAAGTCATGTTAACCTGATTTGAACATAAAAGAGGTCCCTTAAAACATGTATCATCCTTTATAGAGTTATAGAATCCATTTGGAAACTAGCTCTTAAGCTTGTCTGATATAAAGAGTAGAAGCTGTACTTTGCAAAAATTGTATTAGTAAAAGTGCAGCTCTAACAAGCATGAATAAACCAAATGAACCTTTATCTATTGCTGCTTTGATTGTTTAAGACAATTCATTATAAGCCACGATATATATAGTAATAATAATATAATGGTATTGTGGAAAAAGTATTGTGTTGTTGTATTGTGGGTCTGATTGGAATAATCATCCATTAACTGAATGATCATTATTTGTTCTACACAAAGTTCCCAGATACTTGTGCAAAGGGAAGATGTTTTATAGATGACAAAGAGCCATAAATACCGTAAAATGCAGACTATTGAGCGCTCCTGAGTATAAGCCGCACCAGCCATATTTACAAAGAAAAACAACTTTGTACATATATAAGCCGCACCTGACTATAAGCCGCTGGTGTCCACGTTGTAACATGACACATTTACATTGCCGGGCCGGGCTGGTTCGGGCCCAGGGGGAAGAGGCGCACACATGTTTTGTAACATGCGCTCCACGGCGAAAGAGTGCGGTGTGCAGCCAGTGCTGTGTTGTTTTCCTCCTCATCCTCGAATAAAGTGGTCAAAATATGTTACATGAGAAAAGACTTAATGAAAGTGCGCGGCTGCTACACAGAGCGGAAGAGAGAGAAAATGAGAGAGCAACGGAGGAGAAAGAGCAGGAGAGAGAGAGCTATGGATGCCTTCCCAAAAAGCTGAAGAAAGGAGCGAGGGCGAGAGATCATGTGGGCCAGCGTCAGCGGAGGAACAGGTACGTCTGGTACAGGTAGAACACTAAACACTTGAAGCCCTGTCAGGCGCTTATTCTGCCAATAACACTCTGCACGGAACTCAGTTTACGTAACTCCAGTTCTACACATGCGCGGGCCCAGTCGGGTCGAATCATGCAGCATATGACTCCGAGTCGGGTTCGGACAGTACCCGCGCAGGCTGGGGTCGGGTTCGGGTTGAATTGTGCCCAGGTCGGGTTCGGACAGTACGTGTGCGGGCTCGGGTATGGCTTGAATTTTTGAACCCGATCTAAACTCTACCCTAGAGGCCGTTCCCGTAAAAATACATAAATTAACCGCATCGCCGTATAAGCCGCAGGGTTGAAATCATGAGAAAAAAGTAGCGGCTTATAGCCCGCATTTTACGGTACATCAAAATGACATGTGAACAATTGTTTTCTGTAATATACTCAATCAAGATGTCCTCAAGTAGCATCACTTGTAAATTAAGTAAAAATATCAGAAACAATAACAATCTATCAAAAGGGCAGATTAGATTAATCAATTTGCAAAATAATTGTTTGTTGCAGCCATTAAATAATGCTAACTTAAATATTCAAGTCAGGCATGTCTTTTTCCAGTTGAATGCATCAGTTGTGGCTCCTATACGTTGTTGTAATAAGTCCAATACACCTTTGTTTGTTAATGGCTCAGTTTTCCTTGACTGCTTTGCCCAACGACGCTGATCCTCCTCTCTCTCTCTCTGAGCGCTCCCCTGTGGGCCACAGCAGACTGTTCAGCCCCCGTCCAGACCTGGAGCTGTAAATATGTTCCACTGTGACTATCTCAGACTGACATCCAGGTGTGGGTGACATGCAGGACAGGTGCCTTCTGGGAAAATGACCCCCTGTATCTGCCAGGGCCTCACAGGTTTGCTCTCTGTCAAAACAACACGTAATGACAACATGCTGACGGAGCTGCCAGTGAGGCTGAAGCTGCATCTGCATTATGTAAAGGGGATAGTATGGAGTAATCATGTATTTTTTATTTATATTTTTCATACTATTTGTATTTTACTGATGCAAGAATGCGTAAAATAGCTCTACTTTTATTATCCTGTGACTTTTGGTGTTTTTCAAGTTAGTTTTAACATTAATTTGTGTTTTAGTCACTTCAATATTTGCTCTAAGGCATGAGCAGAAGTTCAGTAGTTGTAGTTTTGTTGTATGATTCTTTTGATTTACAATAGATTTATTTATACCCCAGAGGTAGGACATTTTTCCAACTGTTCAGTTCTTTTTAAGATCAAGCATAGTGCATCTGTGTCTCCCTTGAGAATTTGTAAAACCTCCAATAATTGCTTCCCTTTTTTAATATTTTTAGTTTTTGTCTTATTCGAGGTCAAACAAACAGCAATTAGTGAAGAGAGGTGTCGTACCAATGAGAGGAACGGAGTCTGAAGTGGCAGGCATGATCTCTGCCACCAGCAACATGAAGACCGTCAGTGACAGCAGCACCGTGATGCCTGAAGGGAAAAACAAACATGACTTCAAATACCGTACTACGTTTGTTTAGCAGTGTCCACATGTTTGTGACACTTTAGAAAGAACCACTAAAGTACTAAGTCATATTCTGAAGCTCTAGCATTTTCAGGTCCAGGTGTTTATCTTTCTTTTGTGTTAATAAAGCACATTGTTTGAATTGATAAATATGCAAATCAGCCATAATGTCAGTATTAGCATAATGGATGCATGTAAAATTCTATAACAGCCAGTTATATCAATAAGCATAGTCTGTATTGGGTTTCCTGTCAACAGCAGACAAGAGGGAAATGGAGAGTGGGGGAATGACATCAAAGCCACCTTGAGTTGAGTAAGATGAGCCATCGAGGTCACCATTTTACAACTAAACAGTCAGTATGCATCAATGCGAATGGGATGTTCATATGAAGCTCAACAGTCCCACCCACCTCGAAGACCACCATGGTTCCAGAAGTAAATTTCCCATTCATTGTTCCTATGGACTAGAAAATTTCAAATAATAATAGATTAAAGGCTATGCGGTAACTAATGTCCCTGACACAGCTGTTTTTAGTCCAAAAAACTCATCTAAAATGTGGAGAAATGTTATGTTTCAGAAACAGACTTCAAATAAAATTACAGTTCTTGGGGTATTTAGTTACCACATAGCTGATTTGCACTGAGCAAGCTTTCAAACTTTTAGTATATATATTTTTTTTTAGTCTATGGGAAATTGCCTTGGGAACTGTGTGGAGGTTCATTCTTCATAGTATTATATCAAAGGTGTTTTTCATGAAGATGTTTTCATATCCAGAATATACAATAGGCTGTAATCCTTTAGTTGTTTAGTCGATTAATCGGTCGATAATGTTTTAGTCGACCAACATTTTTATTAGTTACTGGTAATTATTTATTTAGATTAAAAGCTGTGGCAGCAGAAACAGCAAAAAGAAACAGATATGGAGTAAGTTAGCTGAAGATTTTGGAGTGAATCTTGTGTATCTCTAACTTGTATATCTCTAACATATAAATACACAGTTTCCTTGTACTTTTCTTATTAATAGTTGTTTTAGCATGAATTCCTCTGCAGTTGTGCTCTTTAAAGTGCAGTTTGGGTCAGATACATCGAGATTCTTGATGGTTTTTGCGGTACCCCCTTTTAGTCAACCGATCAGTCGATAGGGCATGTCTTTAGTCGACCAAGAATTTCTTTAGTCGACTACAGCCTAATACATAATACAGAATCTTTTTAGAGGACACCATTTTGATTCTGTACAAAAAAAAGAAAACAGAAACTATGCGCAAATACTGAATGTAAAAATCCCTGGTGGTATTGAAAACGGAAATCAAACAAAACTTGAAACATATATTTTAACAATAATTTAGCCCCTATGTAATACAAGACAGTAATCAGTGTTAATGGGATGCTGAGTGGGGAGAAACATTCAGCAAACTGCAAATTCAGAGCCACGAATCAATGTCAAAACAACTAAACTGACCAAACGCCAAACTAAGCCATAAGCTGCACATTAAATTGTCAGATATTTTGTTATCTGTTTCTCTCTGCTCCTGTGTCTGTGCGATCTTTACCCAATGATATCTTCTCTCCAGAGTCGGCCGGCAGCAGGAACACCAGCAGAGCCAGGCCTGAGATGAGCACGCAGGGGATGAGCAGATTCAGACCGTAGTAAAGTGTCCTTCGCCGCATGGTGACAGTGAACGTCACATCGGGGTATGGCTCTTTACAGCACTCGTAATACAGCTCATTACGCTTGGACGGCACACCTGAAAGAGAGTAAAGATGCCAGGGAAGGAGATTAATTCTGACCTTGTAAAATACATGACCTAAATGTGTCGCTTCATTAAGTTAAGGACACAGCATCCCACATTACAGCTGTTTTCTTTTTGGTTTCAGATTTAGCAAAATAATTGTTTTTTTCAGGCAGGTTAGCTTCAATTAAATACTTATTGAACAAATTAAAAGTAACTTTCATGGTGTGATATTCAGCACTTGCTTGTCTCCTTGGAGATGTTGTTGCTTTGGCTGGAATGTTCTACAGTATGGCATTAAACTTATTCAGTATCTAGCATGCATTCAATAACCGATCTTTTTATTGTGTCAAAACTCCTTTGAAAAACATGTATCTTATTGTGAGTGGGCCTTTCCACAGTTCTGACCTGTAATCTGGCCTGGTGGCAAAATGTTCTTGTTTCCATGAATGCCATACTAAAGAACATTCCAAGCAAAGCAATAACATCCACTGAGACATCTGACCCTCCACACCATAAAATTGCATATAACACCTTAAATAAAAAAAATACAAGTTTTACATGAAATATATTGTTTGTACTGTTTGTTTTTCCACAGTCAAGGTAAATATGCAAATCAGCTTGAATCAAATTTGCCTTGGCGTTTAGACAAACATTTATTTTTGTGTTTCCTGACAGCATCTGACAGTGTTGCATAAACCTCAGTCACTGGTCAGTGTCAATAATAACAATATTAAGCTTGTACAAGCTGACATGTATTTGACCCTGCTCCCAAAAAGTGACAGTTTTAATCCACTTTATACTTGGTTAATCTTTTGTTTGTCTGCACTGTTGGTTTGATCAGAATAAATTAAACGCAGTATATCACATACATAGGCTGAAGCACTCCTGTCACTCCTGTGTACAGATAAAACATGTGTACGCCGCAGGAGCTGATTAGTGAAGCCCGACTTTGATGTATGACACACATCTCATCATCTGAGAAGAATACAGCAGGAGCTATGATTAAAATCAACTGATTGAACCTCAGTGCTTTTGTTTCAATCTAAAATTCACCTGAACTGCCCCCAATCCTCCCTCGTCCTGCACTTATCTGTTCTGTCTGCATATGCACTGTTCTATCTGAAACGTGTAATCACTGACTTCACAATCTGACTCACAGTTTGGGCATGCACCTATTCCATGCCACCTTGTGTCTGCAGAGTGTCTGTGCATGCAAAATTCAATTGAACGAATTCAATTTCACTCCATTTAAACAGTGTCACCTGAACTCTCAGGAGAATCCGCCTTTGTTAGTTGTGTAATAATTTGATGGATTGCCGACCTGCAGATGCATTGGCCAAATCCTGAGAGTGTGTGAGACACCAGGGCTGTGCGTGTGTGTGTGTGCGTGTGTGTGTACATGTGTGTGTGAGTGTGCGGCTGGCTGTGTCTGAATCAAGTGGACCATCGCTGAGCCAGATGTCACCACACACACATGCACAAACTACATCAAAACACACATGCACAACACATCTCTGTTGAGTTTAGATGCTTTTTGGGGACACTACATTCATTCCTCATTCAGACCGATCCTCATCTTAATCATAGTTACTAGGGCTGTAGTTGTTTAGTTGCTGACTAATCTTCTTGGTTTACGGCAGTTGTCAACCATCTTAAAAGGAGCATTACCGCCACCATGTACTGTCCCAGAGAAGAATAAAGTCTACATCTTTCTATACTTGTTGACTATTAACATAACTTTGTATTAATAAAATTAATTCATTCATTCATTTTTTATTAAATATCTACCTTTTAGGATTATGAGGCTGGACCACTGGAGGAAGGAGAAGTAAAGGAATGAGTTGTCTGGACTGACTGGAAAGCTTAATCTGCCTTTCACAAAAGAGGTTTAGTTATATTTCTCTGTAGACAGTTGTAGCCTCAACCTAAATCAACCCATATG
>CM033622.1:21684850-21798674 GCA_019453435.1 Rhinogobius similis
CACTTGAATTAATATTCGTAAGTATTCCTGTATGTTTCGATGTGGTGTCATGGTTTGATTCTGTATTGAAACTGTGCACAGAGTATGCCGAGTTTTTGCACTGTAAGGGCCGAAAGTTTGTGGACTTTGATGAGGTTCGACTTGAGATCGAGGCTGAGACGGACCGTATCACCGGATCCAACAAGGGCATCTCTCCCATCCCCATAAACCTTCGAGTTTACTCCCCTCACGGTAAAGCTCGCTCTTATCTTGTGTTTGTTGTTTATTTTTTTATTCCTTTTGTTGTTGAAAAAGGGCTGAACAGTATTGGCAAAGTATCTAATTACATTTTGTTGGACAAACATCGCAAGTTTTGTTTTAACAGTTGGATTCAAAGTTATTTTGAACATGTCCAGGAGCATTACAATTTGAGAAAAGACTGAAATATGAATTGCCAAATATATATTTTGGACTTAATTAATTGCAGTTTTTGCAATTTTGTTTTAATTGCCATATATTTTGCAACCCTTGTTGAAAAGTTAAGAAAAAAATTAGAGCATGCTTTTATTACCAATTTATACACCGTGATAATGGTTCAACATATGACTAACTTGTAAAGCTCCAAAGCAGTATTTTTTCAGCCATTCTTTATCCATTATTTTGTATTTAAAGTGCAAATAACAGTTATAGTTTTGATTTGACAAACAATAATACCTAATAACATTTTTATTTTGTTAAATGAGTTTAAATTGCCAGTAAATTGTCGCGCATTTTTGATGGAATATTTATACTCAATGACAAAGGGATTCAGTTTTAGAAGTTATGCCTAATTTTCAGCTTTTAAATTTCATTCTTGACAAACTGCAACTTGAACTATAATAAATGTTATGATAGACATGATAAATATTTACCATATATTCTATGCCACCAAACTAAGTAATAATAAAAAAAACTCACAAGTAAAATAGATAAATGTTTGATGAAAGGAAGGACAATGCTTTAGGTAACTGTTGCTCATCAGACATCTTTAAAATGTGTAATAAAATAGTTTTGTAACTGAGTCTTGACTTGGATGCATATCATGTCTCCTCTGTTCGTAAGTCTTGAACCTCACCCTCATTGACCTCCCGGGGATGACTAAAGTGGCAGTGGGGGACCAGCCTGTGGACATCGAACACCAGATCCGGGAGATGCTGATGCAGTTTATCACCAAGGAGAGCTGCCTAATCCTGGCTGTGACGCCCGCCAACACTGACCTGGCAAACTCGGACGCCCTCAAAATCTCCAAAGAGGTCGACCCTCAAGGTAATTGTGCTTTTATTCGTGATGGTGGTTATTAAATTTGTGTGCATATTTCCCTGTGGTATTTTATTAACTGTAACTGGGTTTGTTCTCATTTCTCACCTGGATAATTACATTTTGCTCCATTTATCTCACAGTCAATCTTTGCCTCTGTGCAGCAGTGCCTCACCAGAATAATTACCACTTGCATTATTAATAGACTCCCTGACAGCAAGACGAATAGAAGATCACTATATTTGCTCTACGTTATGTATAATTATTTATCATTAGCTTCACCCAAAACACTTGTTAAGGATAATTATTCACTGACTTAAAGTGCAAATGACAGGTTAAATTAAACATTTCACTAAAATGTAATGAGCATTATTATGTTTAAGATTTACTGAAAATGTTGTCTATTTTCCCCCAGTTTGACAATTTTGGTGATGTGTATAATGTTACTTCCTGGTTGGCATGCATTGGATATGACATGCGTACCTAGCAACCATACTGTAATCAAGGGCCAAAATATATTTAAATTACACCATAGTTATGATTTGACAAAATGTAATACCTGATCACATATTTGTTCTGTTAAATGATCGTTTAAACTGTCAGAAAAATGTGTCAGTTGCGTGTAAATTGTGTGCGTTGTTGTGAAATGTCGCCAATTGGTGACATAGACAGAGGGATTCTGTTTTAGAAGGCAGCACTGCTTCCTGTAATGTTCAACTTTTATTTTTTAATTCTTCTTCACAAACTGCAGCTTCACTGATTTAAACCTGATTAATAGTTACAACAGGTTCTATCTGACCAAACAAAGTAATAGTCAGAAAAACATGAGAACTAATCTTACAATCAAACAATTACCTCTTAGGGCTGCGGACCATAGGAGTGATCACTAAACTGGATTTGATGGATGAAGGAACAGATGCACGTGACATCCTTGAAAACAAACTGTTGCCCCTACGCAGAGGTAAACATCATTCAAACATATATTATCAGTAATGTTTTTACATTCACATACAAATTTGTCTTGGAAATGGCAGGCTACATCGGTGTTGTGAACCGCAGTCAGAAGGACATTGATGGAAAGAAGGACATCCGCGCTGCTTTGGCCGCTGAGAGAAAGTTCTTCCTTTCTCATCCAGCCTACAGACACATCGCCGAACGCATGGGCACACCGCACCTCCAGAAATCACTCAACCAGGTCACACACAACTCATTCAATATTATTGTTGTCCAAAATACTATATTTATATATATATATATATATATATATATATATATGTGAAATATATATATATATATATATATATATATATATATATATATTTCACCTTGATTGAACTTGGGCAGACAACATTTTTAATCAAAAATCTAACTGTGAGTAGATTTGCGATTCTGTTCAAAAGACACATTTTAAACAGCATAAAAGACATTTGAACTGTGAAACAAATTCAAATTCAAATTCAAAACTACTAACTAATTTAAACTACAGAGTTTGCATGTTTACACAACAGAGATTGCAGAGAAAATTGTGTAGCATATATATAACATATAAGGAGTGCACAGTGGAGAGCGGTTTGAGCTCTAACCTCCCAATAAGCCAAGATAATCTCTCTGGAGTTTGCATCTTCTCCCCGTGTTTCTCCGGGTTCACCTGCTTCCTCCCACTGTCTAAAGACATGCCTGTGTAGGTCAACTTTTGCAGATTGAATTTCAATGTCTGGCAAAATACACACTCACCAGATTATTCATCATAGTTATAGCACTTTGCATGTTTATCTTGCAGTCCAAATAATAACATAATGTTTTGTGTCTGTAGCAACTCACAAACCACATCCGAGACACGTTGCCGGGGCTGCGCAGTAAGCTCCAAAGCCAGCTCCTGTCTCTGGAGAAAGAGGTGGAAGAATTCAAGAACTTTCGTCCTGATGATCCAACACGCAAGACCAAGGCTTTGCTCCAGTAAGTATCACACGGAAGCATTTAAGCATTTAAAACGGTAATGTTCACTGGGTGTAAATGTTGATTGTTTTACTTAACAGGATGGTGCAGCAGTTTGGGGTGGATTTTGAGAAGTGCATTGAAGGATCTGGTGATCAGGTGGATACCTCCAATCTGTCCGGTGGAGCCAAGATCAACCGCATCTTCCATGAACGCTTTCCTTTTGAGCTTGTGAAGGTGACCACATCAGAAGGGCTGTAATCCTTTAGTCGTTTAGTCGATTAATCGGTCGATGATTTTTTTAGTGCTGTGTTTCCCAACCAGGGGTACAGGGACATGAGCAATTACCTGGGCGTACTTAGAATGGTTTCAGGTATTCAGAGTGGACGAAATGTTCTTTAATCTGAACAAAAAGTTAAGGTTAAAAACCCATAACTTAAAGTTAAGGGTTTTCTTAGTGTGAGACTAATCTTAGGAGGTACTAAAGACAAAAACGGTTGGGAACCACTGGTTTAGTCAAGCAACATTTTTATTACTCGACTGATTATTTAACAAAAACTGATTTGAAAAGAAAATATATGGAGTGGGTTAGCCAAAGAGTTTGGAGTGAATTGTGAGTATAATCCAATTTATATATAAATATAAAACACATAAATACTCTGTTTCCTATTTTTGCATGAACTCCAGTGTAGTTGTGGTCTTTTGAGTGCAGTTTGGGTCAGATACATGGAGATGTTTCATAGTTTTGCCACACCCCCTTTTAGTTGACTAATTGGTCGATAGAGCAGGTCTTTAATGCACCAAGAATTTCTTTAGTCAAAGCAGCCCTACACATCAGGCATGTAAATAAAGCAACATTTTACTAGAGATGCACCAGTACAATACTAATAATGGGTATCAGGTCCAATCCTGAATTTTTTACTGGATTAGGGAACTATTTACAGGATATTGGTTCAGGGTTGGGCCAGTCAATTCAAAACTAAGGTTGTGTCCACACTACATACAAAATACAACATCAAAATTGGGACTCTGTGATCACTAAACACTGAGCCAAACCGGATTAGACCAGGACAAAACCTGGACTCCCACAAAAACAAAATCAAGTCCATAATCCAGACAAAATTGGACTCAAACCAGGAGAAAATCAAGTGTGAACGCACACTAAGAAAATGTGTTTATACAATGCTGTTCCTTGCATGTTGAATAAAAAACACTTACATTATATATTTGGATCAGTTTGTGAAGTCATCTGAATTCAACGAAAAAGATTTGAATTCATCCTCAGCACTGGTATCAGTTGGTATCAAGTATCACAAAGTATTGGTTTCAATAGTAGCTTCATTACTGTTTATAACGTTAACAGAAGTGTTATGTGTAAACAGATGGAGTTTGATGAGAAGGAGTTGAGGAAAGAGATCAGTTACGCCATCAAAAACATCCACGGAGTCAGGCAAGTCCCGGCAACAACTACTTACACATTATTGTTACATTTGTCTAGTGTTATTTGTTTGTCTGCGGTTTGTTTATGTTCAACCTCACCCTCATGTGGACATCTTTTCTAAACAGCTATGGTTTTTAGTTATAGCATTTACCTATAATGACCTCACCTTGATGAATAAATATAAATAGAATAAAAAGATGCATTCAGTCTCATTATGTACCAAATATTATATAGTAGTAAAAGGTAAATGCAGAGCCCAGACCTCGCTAGCAGTGAAGTCAAACATTTAAATCTTGTACTTTTTTGGACCCTGGTGTGTTATGTGCTCATGTCTGTGTCCCTGTCAAGTCTGAATCCGTGTGTGTCTCTGTTTGTCTGATTTGTGACCCCTCAGGACAGGACTGTTCACCCCAGACTTGGCGTTTGAAGCCATAGTGAAAAAGCAGATCATAAAGCTGAAAAAGCCCTGTCTGAAATGCATCGACTTGGTCATCCAGGAGCTCATCAACACAGTCAGACAATGCACAAATAAGGTATTACAGGCGCTAACCCACAAGCCTCAAGCTCCTGGGTGTAGAGCATAGTTTCACCCCTGTGTCTGTGCGGTCCAGACAAGTCTTCACATGTTTAGGGTCATTATAACTCAAGCTGCAAAAGTCCTGGTCTCACTAATGTCAGTAAATACAGTTGTGGCCAAAATCAGAACCTTTGGCACATTTGATCAGTTTAATTCTCTTTAAAACTATTGCTGAAATTATCTGAAAATTTGATTCATTCAATTTGTATGAAGACGTGTGCTTTATAAACACAAAATAACTCATAATATTTGTTATATAATCTTTTATTTAATAATGAAATAAAATTATGTTTTTGATGCAATGTATTCAAATCATGCAGTTCTCAATATTTTGGCCACAGCTGTACATACTGTGTAGATTCTACAGCTTGTTTTGATATAAACATTAAATGACTTTTTAACTTTTTCTTTCTCAAAACATTTTTTGAATCTTTTTTTTTCACCTTTGCATCCATTTCTGGGCCTGCTTTCTTGTATAAATTCCACACTACACTACTTCTACACCATCCCAGGACAGGCCTGTTCACTCCAGACCTGGCGTTTGAGGCCATAGTGAAAAAGCAGATCATAAAGCTGAAAGACCCGTGTCTGAAATGTGTCGACCTCGTCGTCACCGAGGTTGTGGCCCTGATCAGGAAGTGCACTGAGAAGGTAAACAGGAAGCAAAAGGGACCAACAAAACATGTTTTAAACTGAATAAATCACAATATTCTTTTAATTTAATTTAATTTAATTTAATTTAATTTAAATTGAATTTGAATTTTTTATTGTTATGTGTGTTATCCTTAGTTAACCCAAAAATGTGACCCCATTGTTTGTAAATAATCAACATTAATTACCCATCTTGATCCCGAAGTTGTACCCTTATTACCATTTAATTACCCACTCTTTACCGCTTATCTAATCAAACTCACATGTTTGAATTGACACAGACCCTCCCCAGGTCCTCTCCACCTGAGCTGTGCCTGACACCAATAACTCAACAAACTGACCCATTTTTTATCTTGTAGCTTTCTCTGTCCTGATTTGACACTTTCAGCTTTGCCTTGTTTTGCCATTTTCCGACGTAATACGCTGTCTTTTGAAATAAGTTTTATAGACAACACTGTGCAAAAGTTTTAATGAGGTATCTATGAAAATCCTTTCTCTTGCTAAAAGTACAAATTATGTTTAGTAACTATTGTTTAGTAACTATTGGTAAATAGATAAATAATAATCTGCCTTACTGTAAAACCTACTAAACTACTGTTAATTGTACTTTTGACCTCAAACATACATTTTCTTGTATTAGTTTAGCAGTTCATATTTGAGTCTCAAATGTTGATCCTCGTGTGCGTGTTTCACATGTGCACAGTGAACTGAATCTTGATTAAAATAAATAATAATTTGCAGTGTTAGGTTTAGGGAATTATAATATTTAATAATAGCAATTAGATTTTTCCAACATTGATGTAAATCACATTAATTCAGTGCCTTTGCTCCCCTATTGCTTAGTCTTGTGTAGTTTTGTGTATTTCTGAATAGCTGTTCTCCCTAAGACTTTTGCACAGTTCTGGATATTTTAATGAATGTTAGTGTAGCAACATAGAGATTTGCTGTGTGTTGTGTTGTATGAGCCTCTCTTCGCCGCACTTTCCTATAATTACAGTGGTATGCAGCATTGTGTTTGGTTCACAGCTCGGCTCATACCCTCGTCTGCGAGAGGAGACGGAGCGCATCGTCACCACCTACATCCGGGAGCGGGACAGCAAGACCAAAGACCAGGTGGGCTCAGTAGAGTCTATAACATGCGCTAATTATTAATGGTCTACACAGTCAATGGAGTGTGTCTGGTCTTGATACTGTTTCAAAAGATCAACTATAGGTGGCACTGTGGCTGTATTGTAGCCAACATACCTTCCTTGTTTCATGCATGACAGGTTAGTTATTGAAGACTATAAACAGTTTTGTCATTGTTTCGTCCCTGTTTTTCCCCAGGTGCTGCTGCTGATCGACATTGAACTCTCCTACATCAACACCAACCACGAGGACTTCATTGGATTTGCCAAGTATGACAAACATGTCTGTCACCTGTGCAAAGCCAGTACTGTGCAAAGTTTTCAGTAAAAACACCTGATGTACACTTCCTCTTTGGGTTAATGGGGGCTGTCAACAGGACGGCTGTGGTAAACGAATCAGAACAGGACTTTCTGAGGGAAGTTCAAGTCACTTACTTAGTTACCACATTGAAAAGTAAATAAAAAAACATGTTTGTGGTAGTTTTTAAGTTTTCCTCACTTCCTACACTGAGTAAAAGTATATATTTGAGCTCAATGCCAGGAAGGGAAACAGACCTGAGGTTTGTAGTAAAAAATAAAAAAACAGATTTAAAAAAAATTAAACTTCTTGAATGAGGTTTAACCTATTGAAATCTAGATATCTTATGCAAGGATGACCTGGCCTACTAGTTAAAGTAATGATCTGATGAGCATGATTTGTCACAATAACATTTTGAAATGCAATAATAATTTTGAAACTACTTTAGGCCACTGAAACAATATTCTTAAAGCAGGATAATATCAGTAAACACATTTCAAAATATAAAAAATTGTAAGGAAAAAAAGATGAGCCACAACAAAAAGTTGAATTCAAAGTTCATTTGACAGGTTAGACTACACATTTTACTAAAACATGACTATATTTAAGATTTTTGTAAAATATTTGACTATTTTTACCCAGTTTGACCATTTTGATCATATTTATGATGTTTCTTCCTGGTTGGACATTTGCTGCAGATGTGACACACGTAGAGGGAATTTGTTACCTAGCAACCATTCTGGCAACAAGGGCCAGAATCCATATTACTCAATAGTTATGATTTGACAAATAATAATACCTGATAACAACTTTATTTTGTTAAATTATTGTTTGAAATGTCAGCTGAAAGCTACAATAACTATTTACCACAGGGTCTATCCCACCAAACAGTAATAATTAGAAAAACGTGAGTAACGTTTTTGTTGAGATTCATGATTGACTATTTTTAAGTTTAAGTGACAGATTTTTTAAGACAATCCTTCTTATGTCATAGACGTGATATTCTTTCACTGTAACATAAACCGTTATTTTTATTTATATAATATTAATGTCCTTCCTATTTGTTTTGCTGCTTGCAGTGCTCAGCAAAGAACAGCAGCCAATGCCACCAAGAAGAGAGTGATGCCAAACCAGGTGAGTCTTCAAATACTTCTCTGTCACTCGTGCACCTCTTCATGTCGAGCATCAGCGTCAGCCAAGTGTTCTGTGTCGTCACTGCCCTTTACTCTGACATCATTTCCTGTCTGTGTTTACATGTCTGTCTGTGGCCTGTCCTCTCGTCTTATTTGTGCCTTGTTTGTCTCGGCTGCTCTGCTCCTCTTCTCTCTGAACCAGGGAGAGATCCTTGTGAGTACTGTTCCCCCACACACTTTCATCTGTCACTTCATCTTTGGATGAGTGGGGGCAAGAAACAATGCCTAAAACATTTCCAGGAACTAAGTTTGTCCTGCCAGTTATAGGTTTATTGTAGACAGATATATTAATCAGCAGGAGAGATATTCTTTGCTGCAATTGAAAGTGAACAGGATACCCAAATAAGGACATTTATTTTGTCAATGGTGGAATTATATTGGTTTTTGGAACGGTGTAATGATCAAATTAATTATGTAGGTATTTGAATATCCTCAGCAAACAACATTTTACGATAAATGAGAAATTTTATGAAAACATTTGCATTTTACTTTAGTTTATATTTCTAAAAACATGTTCTGAAATGATTCATGAGGTGATCTATATTTCAGTCTTCTTTCAAATGTGGACATGTTTAAACTGTGAATGAAAAAACTGAATTCCGTTTTTTAAACATAAAACGCAAATCTAATTTCTGACGTCACAATACTTGTCAGAGAATTGTAGTAAAACTGTGCTAAATTTAGTGATCAGTCAAAGTCAGTTGCATTGTCCTACAGCCTGGCTCATTAAGAGTAACCCCAATTATTTTCCCTGTTTGTCTTTTATCTCTTTTGTCCGCCATTGTACAGTCTGACAAGGATGATCTGGAGAAGGTGATGTGTTGGTGGGGTCTTTAGCATATTCAGTGTTAGTAGATTGTGGTGACCTGACTGTGCTGCTCTTCTCTGTGTGTTTTTAATGTGTTTTTGGCTTGTATTACTACAAAGTTTTTAAATTCCAAGCAACATTTTTAATAAACATAATGCATCCCTTCCTGAAGTGTACATCAGTAACCTTTGGGCATTGTTTGGGCAATACCCTAAAGTGGTTTGCACTCTTCCCTTGCATCAAGAGATGCAAGGTTTAGAAACTGCATGTTCTCTCTGCGTCTGGATGTGCTTCCTCTGAGGGCTTTAGTGTGCCTGATCATAAAATATATATACACAGCAGATAATCCTTTCAAACTTAGTCAAAGCACTTAGTCATTTCAAATTTCAAACTGGGCAAACCCCATCAATGAGGCCTTCAAAATAGGAGGAAGTGATGTCACTGAAGCCCATAAATAGTTCTGACCAAACCTTGTCATCATCTGTTCAAACTTGTGTGTCTGTCTTTGTCCATTTTTATACTGTTCTGTTTCGGTTTGACTGTGAAGGAATAAATTGCAATAAAATGTGAAAATTGAAGGCTACGTCGAGATCTGGAGCTCAAAGGTCAAATACAAGGGACAAATTTCCCTCAGGGAACAATACTGTTTTATAATATAATATAATAATATTTACCGTACTTTGTAATTAAGCATATCAATATTATTTGGTTGATAATTGTTATTCAATCTAGAGTACTAAAGTACTTTTTACTCTGGCTTTTTATGTCACGTTAACTTTACTTATTATTATTTCGCATAAAGCCAGTTGTCGTATACTAGACTGATCTAGTATTCTATCATTAGATAGTTTTATAGATTTTATAAAGGTGTTATTGTGGTGTTGAGAATTGTAAATAATCACAATTTGTGATGTTTTTTTGTCACAATAATAAGATTCCTTATTTGGAATTCCTTTTGCTCTCACCTTCATTGCCCAATTTAACGTAACAAAATTATAGGCTGCATTAAATACATATTTTTTTCTCTTTGGTTTTTTGTTAAGATTGAGTTTTTGCCCTGTCATGTTCTTTTTGTTTTTGTCTTAAATGTGTTTTTAATGTTGTGATTTTGTGCAGAACTTTGGTCAACCTTGGTGTTGTTTTTAAAGCATTCTATAAATTAATTTGATATGATTTGAAATAGAGCTCAAATCTTACTAAAACATTGTACATTCTCATCGTAAATAGAGAGACAAAACTGTCCAGTTATGAATTGAACCGTGTGGAAAGTTTCCTAATGTTCTTTAAAGAAGAGTTGAAGAACAGCCTGTTATTGTCTGTCTTCAGGTGATCCGTCGAGGCTGGCTCACTATCAACATCAGTATTATGAAGGGAGGCTCCAAGGATTACTGGTTTGTTCTGACCGCGGAGTCTCTTTCCTGGTACAAAGATGAAGAGGTATTGTCAAACTGTACACTCAGTACACAAGAAAGCCGTATGCATGGGGAATTCATTGTTAATGTTCTTATTTCTTTTTAGGAAAAAGAAAAGAAGTACATGCTACCCTTGGACAATTTAAAGTTGAGAGATGTGGAAAAAGGCTTTATGTCCAGCAAACATGTCTTTGCTATTTTTAACACTGAACAAAGGTGTGAAAGCTCTGAGTGATTCCCAAATAATGTCCGATTCTTGCTTGTTATTGCTTGTTAATGCATTTTTGTGGTGTTTAGAAATGTGTATAAGGACCTGCGGCAGATCGAGCTGGCTTGTGACACTCAGGACGACGTGGACAGTTGGAAGGCCTCATTCCTCAGGGCTGGAGTCTATCCAGAGAAAGACCAGGTGAGCTGTATCCTAAGGCGCAGGGACTATATATATATATCTATAAAGTGAAACCGCAATATTGGCCAACGCAATAATTAATATCGCAACAAACTCTCCAGGTTAGAAAATCCTCTCCCCTCCGACTGTCAAAAACACTCCCTGCTGAACTCCCTCGATTGATGACGTTTTTTGTCATTTATCTGCTGATCACTGTAACTCACGTGCTTCACAAAGGCTCGAGTAATAACATGTTTACCTTGTGTAAGCACTAAACCGCCTAAACTCAGAGGGTGGAGGGCAAACAGAACCAGATACAGATGTTCATTTTGTTTTTATAAACATTTTTTCTAAAACATGAGATGCCAAACTAAAGGTACTCAAGAGCATGTTTAAAGACTAATAACTAAACAAAAGATGCATATCTTTCCTTTAATTATCTTAAATTAACCCTGATTAGTTTTGACTAAGTTTTTATTTTGACACATTTTGATTAATAAATTAAGGCATACTTTTTCATGTTAATATAACAGAAATTATTGTTTCAAACAGTTGGTTAAAATGTCGCAGTAATATTAATATTGCAGCACCTAACAACTCTTTCGCATATCGCAATTCACCTTATGTTTTTAGTTGCCACGGACGCTGCAATCAGTCGTGTCTCTTCTTCTGCTCGTATCATTTTACAAAGAGCTGCTGATCTCTACAACAAATAAGTTCGACACAAATCTGTTTTCAATTCGCCCAGAGCAATGGTGCAGTGTAAAAACTAGTGAAACTAGTATTAGATCAAATATAAATACTGAATAAAATTACATAAATGAGACAAAGTTGGACCTTTCTTGAGTAGTTTTTGAGAGGACCTGATTGATATCCAAACTTGTATGAGATCACATGCTATTAAAAAATAATGGTTATTTTATGGTGAAAATTACATTCTGTTGTATTATTATTAGTATCGTGACCACACTATTAGCAATTTTATTTTATATGACAAGTCAACTTTAGGGGTGTCACGATATTAAAGTTTAGTATTACGATTATTGATTATTAAGACACATGATGATTATTGACTCATAACAAAACAAAAGTGAAATTCTTAGTAAGTGACTTTTTGTGACAATGTTTTGTCTACTTTTTTGAATGGACAATCAAATTTTGCTTCTAAAAAAGTCAGTTACTAATTTATATTCTCATGGTGAGTGAATGGCTAGCACTCGTCTCACAAATGAGATTGGGTCTCCTGACCATGTCCCTAATAACAGACCTGGAGAAGAGTTCTGCTCCGGACACGTTGCCCAAAGGCACAAAGAGAGTTAATAGTGGACAAAAATTCTACAAATACAAGTTGTAGTAGAAACACACACATACAGTAACTTTACATTTATCAATATCTTTATTAATTGTGCTTCTTTTTTTATCCATGACATTTTTTTCTAATTATTATTGAGTTTGGTAAATGTACATTTTTTTACATCCGTGAAGTTGCAGTCTGTGAAAAGAATTTCATTCATTCATTTTCTACCGCTTATTCCCGTTAGGGGTCGCGGGTGACTGGAGCCTATCCCAGTGACTTTGGGCCTTAGGCGGGGTACACCCTGGACAGTGGCCAACTCGTCGCAGGGCTGACACAGAGGGACAGAGACAGAGACACAGACAACCATTCACTCTCACATTCATTCACTAGGGACAATTTAGAGTTCTCAATTAACCTACACAGTCATGTCTTTGGACGGTGGGAGGAAGCCGGAGAACCCGGAGAGAACCCACGGTAACACGGGGAGGACATGCAGACTCCACCCAGAGAGATCGTGTGATGTTAGGGTGGTTCGGAATTCGAAACCACGATGTTGGGGTGGTCTGGGATTCGAACCCACGATCTCCTTATTGAGAGGCAGAAGCTCTAGCCGCTCTGCCACCGTGCACCCTGAAAAGAATTTGATAAATAAAACTTGTGCTGAGTTCTCGTCAAAAGACAACGCACCATTGAAAATACAGGGACAATTTATACACAATTGGTGCATTTTTCAGTTTAAACAACCATTCAACATTTATTAATACCTGATAAAAAAGGTGTTATCATGTTATTTAGGTAAAAACCTAAATATTATCATGTTCACTGCGTTTTAGCGAAACGAGTTGCCATATGGACCTAAAATCTGGTTTAAGACCAGTTTGAGTCCTAATTAAGGCCCATCAGTGGTTGCCAATGTCTTTAATGTCATCTTTAATGTTGTCTTTAATATTTACATTTATTTCATCTGAAGCCTGACAATGAGGACAGCATGACCCCTGGGGACACTGTATCCATGGACCCTCAGCTGGAGCGTCAGGTGGAGACCATTCGAAACCTGGTGGACTCCTACATCGGCATCGTCAACAAGTCCATAAGGGATCTGATGCCCAAGACTATAATGCACCTTATGATCAACAGTGTAAGTCATGAATTCATTAATATTCCTCTTCTTATTTTAATTAGGTATTCATCATTTGGTATTGAAGCAAAAATAGATCACCCATTATTGGTTGGCACAAAGACAGTTTTCAGACTGATCTGATGTATCACCTTGAAGGGATTAGACTAAACTTACTACTTACTAAAATTACTAAACAACTTGCCTTAAATAGATCAACTCTACTTCTTGCCTTTCCCCTTTGCACGCTTCTGTAAAAAAGACTTCAGATCATATCTTTGAACATCTCCACACTAAACCTCTTGCATATATACCTTTTTGATTTTTCAGGTAAATTCCCCAAGCATTATTATACTACAAATGTTACTCTTAGTATTACCGTAGTTTACGCAGCTACGACTGATCTAAGGCTGTTAACAAGATTCATGACAAATTACTACTAATAACACTATACTATTCAGTAGACAATTATAGTTACCATTTAGGTATGTAACAATATCAAATTTTAGTGTTATAATTATTGTGAGAAGAAACATCATGATATGACAATTGTTCATGATTATTGGTCTTTTAAAAAATATATAATTATTATGATTATCCTTTATTTAGGTTTACTTTTTTCTTGTTGAGTTTACATTGAAATGACTTATTTTTGCGTCTCAATTGGTCACGGTTATTATTTTTTAGTTTGTACAATTATATTGTTATCTGAAAAATCATGATTTTTACTGTTCTCCGCAGGCAAAGGACTTCATCCACTCGGAGCTGTTGGCGTACCTGTACTCCGCTGGGGACCAGGGCAGTCTTATGGAAGAGTCAGCCGAGCAGGCCCAGAGGAGGGATGAGATGCTGCGGATGTACCACGCCCTGAAGGAGGCTCTGGTCCTGATTGGGGACATCAGCGCCACAACCATCTCTACGCCTGTCCCTCCACCTGTCGATGACACCTGGCTCGCCAAAGAACCAAGGTGACAAAAACAATAACCCCCGAAAGACAGATAAACGGCACATATTGTAGTCCCTCAAGCTCTTACAACTCGGACAAATGAAGTAAATCACAGACCAATGATACCAAAGATAATAAAAAACTTAAATGAAAACCTTAAAAAACAAAACAAAGTTTTCAATACAAAATTATAGACATTTTATAATTTTATATATATTTACATTTTGTATAATTTGTTATTGAAAACAAGCTCAATTTACTGTCTTTACCACCCTAAGTGGAAATGAAGAAGATTATGTCTTCAAAGCTCAACTCTTTGGTAGTGATTTTGCAAATAAGACACAACATTTGGAGTTAATTATAAAGTTCTACACTATTACCAGTAGTGTAAATACGATTGTTTACAAAACATGGCACTTTGACTATATCTAATCCCCACCGCTGTAAATAATTGCACCACTTTACATCAGCTGCTTACTGCTGTCTTCATCTAAATTAAATCATGATTTAATTATTAATCGTTCATATTTCAATCGTATTTATAGTATTTATTATATAGTTTTTAACAAGTTTTGTTTTTGTCAATTTCTTTTGTAATTTTGTAAATTAAAATGATCTATTTTATATTATTCCACTTATCGTCAACAACATCATGTGTCTTCCTTAGTCCACCTCCAGCATCTAGACCCCCAGCTGCGGCAACAGGAGCCCCTCCAAGCCGCCCGAGAGGCCCCGCTCCTGGGACTCAGCCTCCTCTGAACCCTTCTCCAGCATTTGGAGGTCCTCCAGTGCCGTCCCGTCCTGGACCTCCGCCTGCCCAGCCCGCCTACACCGATCCCAGCTCCGGACAGGTGCCGCTGATTCCATCCAGACCGGCTCGTGTGCCGCCTGCTCTGCCTCCCGGAATCCCCAGGTAAAAGACCGACTTTCTCTTGTGCATTTGAACGTGACAGCATTAATGGTGAGTCCCAATTCAGGAAAGTTGGGACCAAGTGTTAAAAAAAAAAAAAAATCAATGATGTGCAAATCTCATTTAATTTGACTTTGATTTCTTATAAAAAGGGTTAGTAATAGTTTGGATTTAAACAATGACATCATACAGTTCTCTTGTGTTGCACAATGATTCACTCATCACTATTTGTTTTTCATCTGCTCTTGTGTTGTGCTTATAAACTCATCACAGTGAATATTTTGGATGCTGGGACTGCATTAGGAAAATGAGCAATACATGTGACTGATGTAAAGACTTTAAAACAAACTAGTTCTGTTTTTCATGTTTCAAAATGGTAAAAATCAGTCACTGCACCTTTAAAGAGTTATTAATAATTTCAATAATAGCATATGATTTCATCTGATTTGATGTGTTATCTTCCGTTGCACACTGTTTTTACACTGTCCTAATTTGTTTTGAATTGTGTTGTGGCCTGTGTTGCTGGTGGCGTTTGGACATCCTGGTGCATGACTGCATGTCTCTCCTCTCTCCTGTCTCTTCCTGCAGTAGACGACCGCCGGCTGCTCCCAACCGGCCCACAGTCATTCGCCCCTCAGAGCCCTCCCTGCTCGACTAGAGCTACAGATAATATACAACACCTCTGGTTTACACTTTGTATGTTCTAAGACCTAGGTGACCTCTGAACCCTGTATAAAACTGTACCTAAATGGCCTTTTGCAATTGGTGAGGTGATGTCTGTGCATTTCAGAAACATTATGTATGTAATTTAGTCTGTATGTGTAGATAGCTTTTTTTTAAACAAAGGGGGAACCTTATTGAGTAAATTGAGTTAACTGGTCTTGAAATTAGTAAGAAATAAGATGTCTTAAAATGATCTTATGTTTATGATATGATTGTCCAATTGACATTTGTAACTTACATTTCCAATTATGAACATAAGCACACTCAGAAGATGTTTGTAAGTTTCCTATTACAATGAAATGAGTCAGTTCTAAAAAGACCAGTAGATTTGTTTTAATTTGTTGAACAATTCACTTACATATATTTAGAGACTTTCTTCTTGCCGAAGGTTTTGTTACTTTTTTCTTGTATAATCTTAACAAAATATATAGGAGCAGCTGTTTTGAAATGCTGTTAAGTGACCATTCCTAACTGTTGGCCTTGGAAATTCATTTGAAACCAATTTTATTCATCACCTAAAAGCCATACTGTAGTTTAAGACCTGTGTCATTTATTTTTTCATTTAGAGGATGTTTGAAGGGCTGACAAAATAAAGGGATAAAAAGTGACACTTTTTTGACATCCTTTCTGTGATTAACAATTATGTATCATGTCATCATTTACTTATTTTCCATTACACAACATATTTAATCCAGACATGGGGGGTTTAAGAATGTTAAGGGTCACCTTAGGCCATCAGGAATGGCATTGAGCATAAAACTTTTGTCGTGCAATATGTAGAAATAGGTGGCATATATTTGTGCCATTTAAGGGCAAAGTAAAAAGAAGAACCAATTGAGTTCCAATTAGCTGGTTGTAACTTAGGAGTCTTTGCATCACTGTGTACAAATAAAGACTGTGTAAAAATTCTGAGGGCGGAGCTTTGATGCATGAAGTCAAGAGTAAGACTTCAAAAATAATGAATGTATGTTGTAAAAGGGTAAATGAAGTTCGTGGTGGCAGGATGAGTGAAGAGTAAAAAGGAGGCAAAGGCACAACTTTAGGGAACATTTTGAGCCCTGCTGCAAAGCATTTTCCTGGTGGGCTTTTCATTGCTTCGATGGGCTCTGGGTTTCCATGGCAACTCTGATAGTGTAAGTGATCTACAATGGGACTGTTAAGTGTGACACTGCGTTCTATAGACACAAACAGCAAAGACAGGGACTTTATCTGAACCTTCTGATGAATAAAAAAAACATATCAAGCAACTTGAACTCTTGTTTTGTGCTTATGGCCTCCTCAGGCCAGCTCCACAGATCCCGCCTCGTCCAAATCCCTGGTGAAAGATGATGGACCACCACCAAAGATCTCCGTCAAGTATAAATATGAACTTTGACATTTATGTTCAGGAAATAAAAAAGGGAAGAGATTTATGAACTGCATCTCCATGTCTTTATTCTGTTTTGGATAAACTATTAGTATACTATATTAATATTTTAGTAAATAAATATCGTTGTTATTTACCATTGGAGGCAGTTTGGTTGATTGAGATAATAAGTGAGTCAATTATTTTGTATTAAAAATACTTTTATTCAGTTAAATGATGTGACCAATGTACATTTTCAAAGAATATCCATAGTGAAAAAGTCAACAACATATTTTCTGTAACAAATACAGAAAAACATAAGTTATTACAGAAATAATATTTACAACTTGCAAATGTTAAACGTGACACACTGCAAATGTAAATGCTTGCTAGAAATAAAATATATTTTTAACATTCTTAAATCTCCACAGCACACTGCTGCACTGGCACAGTCAGTAACAAAACATTATTGATGAGGTTTGGACCACTAAAATAACAGTTCATATGAATGCACTCTATTGCACAATATGTTTAATTACCTTCCACAGTCTTTAAGAAATAAACTGCGTATTTTTTTCCCCAACCACCACAGTTTCAAATCAGTAATTTGTGATCATTTACAAACTGCACTGCAAATTAAACTATAATTTTTAGCAAATGCCATCTAATAAAAATGTTGCAGAATAAAAACTCAGGAGTTAATTTTCAGCCTATGTGCATACTCTCCGCTTATCATCAAACAGTTTTCGTACAGTGTAAACCTAAAAAGAAAGAAAAGACAGCAGTCATTAACATCAGTGTGTTCTTAATGTGTTGATGGTGTGATTTGTTATTGTAACAGTAAACAGTTTAATGAACACAGCTGAACACACACATTGACACATGAGTTGTTGGGCTTTACCTGAGTGAGGGCTACACACAGCAGGACCAGCACACTGGCACAGGACCAGAAGGACACTCTCCAAAGGTTGTCCTCCAGCAGGTTTCGGTCCCGCGCCTCAAATGCTCGCAGCACCACCTGCATTTGGCGACTGCGCTCCAGGCGTTTGTGCAAACTATCCATGGACTCCTGCAAAGATCACAAAAGATATATGTTACAAACGGGGTTGCAATGAGGTGGACATTTTCTGTAAAATTCCTTACAGGAAAGGTTTAAGCCCCATTTAATGTGACAAACAACATAAAGCATAATACTTCAAATGTCTGCAGTGTTGAATGTTAGATCTCCTCAATACTGGCACTGTTGACTCATATATCTGATTGTGTATTTATTTATGTTATTATTCTTTTGCATAATACCACTTGTTTAGAAATATCCTTCAGTTTTATTCCCATAAACCCCAGTTAATTACCATGAAAAATGTTCACATTTGAAAATGTTATGAATTCACAAACATTTTGCCACTGAAATTACAACTGCTGGATGAACTTTTCAATATGCAACAAAATCTTTCAACATCTTCAAGTTATAACAAGCATTAAGGGAAAAATATTATGCATTTTCACTTTGTCATTAGCCTTTAAACATGCTCTTGAGTACAGTAAATTTGCCATCTCATGTTTTGAAATGGGAAAAAAACAAACAGTTTGTTTCTCTGCTGCAGCCAGTAGATGGCACTTAGCGCTTACATAATTTAGTTATGTTGTCACTTTAAGAGACTCATTAACAGGCTAGCAGTAGCAGTGAATGTGTTTAGATGGAATGCTCAGAATGAGTCTGGCAATGATTTAAGGACTTGATAGGACCCTCAAAGACGCTTCACATTGCATTATTCATTCACTCCACACTCGGTGGTAAGCTATTGCCACAGATGCCCTGGGGCAGACGGAAGCGAGGCTGCCAGTTTGTGCCATCGGCCCCTCTGACCACCACCAACCATTCATGTACCCATTACTTTCATACTAGGCAATGTGGGTGAAGTGTCTTGCCTAAGGACAGGACATTTCCTCCTCCAGTCGTCCCACTGTGGCACGTGGTGTTCCAGCAGTCTCCCATCCAAGTACTGACCAGGCCCCTCCTACTTAGCTTCAAAGATCTGATGGGATTGGGCATTGGCAAGCAACTTAAAATAGCAGACAATTCTCGGAAAGTAAAAATCAGTAAATCAGTAAAATGTCAGCAATTGAGGGAATTCAGCAGGAAGTGTTTTTGATGGTCGAAGGAGAAAGAGTTTTCTAACCAATATTCCTCAAAATGGCGTGAATGCAGCTAAATGCAACTCCAGCTTTTTGTTGACCGAACATTGTTAGAACATGGTTTAAAGCTAAAAAAAAAAAGTCACTGTAGCCGAATGTGTCTTTTAAAAGACACAGGAATGTTCATTAGAAAATCCTCCCCCCTCTGAGCGTTATCTTCTGCTGTTTTAAGTCCTTAAATCATCACCAAACTAGTTCTGAGCATTTTTACCGTCTAAATACGATAACTGCACCTGCTGACCCGCACCATAATGTTTGTTGACTATTAACTTCACTAATCGTGTGAGCGCTAGGCAGCATCTACTGGCTGGATGTACTCAGTAAGTGTCATTTCACAGAGGTCTGCATGTCCTCCCCGTGTTACTGTGGGTTCTCTTCGGGTTCTCCGGCTTCCTCCCACCGTCCAAAGACATGACTGTGTAGGTTAATTGAGAACTCTAAATTGTCCCTAGTGAATGAATGTGAGAGTGAATGGTTGTCTGTCATTGTCTCTGTCTCTGTGTCAGCCCTGCGACGAGTTGGCCACTGTCCAGGGTGTACCCCGCCTAAGGCCCAAAGTCACTGGGATAGGCTCCAGTCACCCGCGACCCCTAACGGGAATAAGCGGTAGAAAATGAAAAAAATTAATGATAAACCCTGCCATTTAATGAATACATTTTTTTTGTTTCAAAATGCTCTATGGCAAATTTAAGGTACTCCAGAGCCTGTTTAAAGGCCAATAACAGTATGAAAAATGCATAATATTTTTTCTTTGAGATAATAGTGGCTCCAACGTCAAATCACCAAATAAAATTCAGATCACTGTAAATTCAAGAAGTTGTTTTAAGTAGCCTACTTCTGTCATCACAAACCATACAATGTTCAGTCGTTTAAGAGTAATGCCTATTTGCAAGCATGCAGTTTCTGTGGCATTTATCTTTAGGGGCAAAATGCTTTTTTTTTAGTGTGACCTCGTTTTCACATGGTTTTTGGTTTCTGGTTTGTGTCTTACCCAACAGAACCTGAAGAAATTGCCTTCTTGATGTTATTGAACCAAATCTGCCTCGAGACAAAATGGTAAGCTATGAATGAATTGGGTCAGGTTGATCCACAGTCAGTATTTCCCAACCAGGGGTACAGGAATGGTTGGTTGGACAATTTGGACATAAATATCATTAAGGCAAGATAAATCTAGTAATTACTGATAATAACACATTTCACACATTAAAGTAACCATTATGTGAGGTGCTGAAAATATGAGACAAATGGATGTTCTCAAAAAATTTGGGAACCACTGTCACAGTGGTTCTCAACCTGTTTATGTGGCAAGAATGAAAACTTCATAGCACATAGTTTTAAGAAAATGAAAACATACTCGAATATCATCAAGCTTGTACTCCAGTAAGCTGCCTTCAGGCTCCTCTAGCCCCGCCCACTCATCGTCTCCACCCACATCACCTCCTCGTCCCTCAATGATGATCTCAAAAAACACCAACTTGTCGGAAAATCGACTGAAAGTGTTGTCAAAGCAGATCTGGTAGTCCCCTTCCTCTGTGGGCTCCACTCTGAAACAATCAAGATACACAGTGTGTCACAATAATTACAGTAATCATTGTTCAGTATTTGATCAATGGATGGAAAGAATACATTTTTGGCTCAATATTTTACTGAGAGAAAGTATTTTTTGAGGGTTTTGTACTGAAATACAACATGATTTAAAAAAAAAAAATTATATTCATTCTATTTCTACCGCTTAATCCCGTTAGGGGTCGCGGGTGACTGGAGCCTATCCCAGTGACTTTGGGCCTTAGGCGGGGTACACCCTGGACAGTGGCCAACTCGTCGCATGGCTGATTAAAAAAAAAAAAAAAAAATTATATATATATATATATATATATGGCACACTTCAAAATGTGTCATCTTCGAGACAGGCCGCTTTGTTTGTACGAGTACTAGACTTACACATGAACTCCGTCAGAGCGTCGAGAGTCGAAAACCAGACTAATGCCACGTGGAGAGAGTATAGTAAAGTCCACATCCATACCAGCGCCTGCGATCACCTGCACACAAGAAAATAACAGTCACTTTAATAAGACTGGCTCTTCAATTCAGACACTCCTACTAAGCAAATATCAAGCAGGATGATGGACACTCTGTAAACAAAACAGAATACATACACAAAATATGAAAAAAAATCTGACTTACTTCACATATTATAGGTTAAAATGGGAATTAATAACATACACGAAATAATAAAGCATATATATGATCGGATTAACCCTGCTTTAGTTCTTGGTGCAAATAAAGACCAAGAAGCAAATTACATGCAAAAACATCAACAGGAGATAGGCCTATTACGTTCTATTTTTATATCATTAGCAGTACTGCCTATGAACTTGCAGTACTAAATATAGCTTATAGATTCTTTACTTTCTTTTGCATTTATAAGAATTTGAGTGTTATGAAATACAGATGCATAAATTAATCAGCATTGGGCTTATGCTATGAATGTAATGTGGTAAGAGATGACAAGCAGGAGGCTTTAAACAAATCAGGATACTTGTAGCTTAGCCAGATTGTCACTTCAGACCTGTAGCATGTCTTGATGGCTGGACGGACACAAACGACTCTGATGCACAAAACAAGCTCTCGTGGATGCATAAAGCGGTTTTAAAGTTACCTGATATTCGACCTCCATCGTCCCATTTTTGATCGCAGACTGAAAGAAACACTCAGATCTTCCGGGTGGTAACAGATATGTAAACTCGCTGTCTAGGCTTCCACCAAAGCACTGTACCGGACTTAAAAAGCTTCCCAACATCACTGTGAAGACAAGCCACTGTACCCAGGCCCATGTTTTCCACCGCAAAGGGTTCATCTTGAAGCTTTTTGAGCAAACGGCGCTATCTTCGAAAAGCCATCACCTTTGCATCTCACTTCCGCACTACAACTTTGTGGCACTCTGATTGGTCAAGAGCTCTACGGAGAGGATCCAATCAGAGGGCGAATAGTAGACAACCGTCTCCAATCATCACAGTGTGGCAGTGACAACAGCTTCTATGGAAATGCTAAACTCCATACGCTCACATCCAAAATCAGTCCTAAAGTTGAATATTTTTCTGACAAAGAAATAGTCCTACTAAACATCACATGTTAAAGGTAGGTTTACTGTGACATTGGCTACACTTAAAGGTTAATTACCTAACATGTTTTCTTGAACAAAAGTAAAGTTTATTGTAGAAGCAGCATTTTGCGTCAGAATTAGTGTGCTCTCTGCGTCTACTTTTTTTTTTTTCAAGGGAAACTTATAAGAAAGCCATGTGACGCTTTAGGATAAGATCAATCTGATGTTATGGCTATGCGAAGGTGGTCCACACTGTTGCACTTCTCCATCTGGACAAGTTCTAAAGCTGTGCTAGTGACCACTAAAGTCATGCCTGTGAATTCTAGAGATGTGCCAAAGGGTTTGCACAGCAAGGAAATTGTTAGACAGATTCAAACACCTGCTTGCTACTTTCACAGATTGAAAATCAGGTGCCAGCTTTACTGCAGTCTTTTTCTTTTGTTTTCTCTTTCTTTCTAATAATTCTTTCTAATTGTATATATTTACACACTTATAAAATGTAATGAAGCTATTTTACATAATTACAACTAAGAGTCAGCTACTGAGCTAAACAGTCAGCTACTGATTATAAAAGTAATAGAGCAAGAAAAAGTGAGTTTCAGAGGATATTCTTTGATAAAGGACAATGGAAGACACGCCTGTATCTTCCTATTTGCCTCTGACTTTTTTGACCACTTTGTAAAGTTTTTTAACTGTACGTTTTATATTAGCATGGTCATAATCACTATTTGCTAAATTATAAAAGTAAATTTAACTTTATTAATATCCTCTTCAAAATCTACTCCCCATACGATACCCTAACACTTAGTATATCCTTACAAGATCATACAGCCTCCCATTTATATATTATTATTAGTTAAGGAATACATCTGAATGTTGATATTTTCTTGTTTTGTCTCAAATAAGAATTGATATTCATTATTTAGCGTTGTTGTGATATTTGTTTACAACCTCAAAGCATTTTTGAATGTTGTATCTTTGCCGTAGTAGGACTGAACATGACATGACACTTGATAACTACTGACTTCCGCCGGCCCTCCCTCAGTCTCTTTGTTTTCACTGTGCACTTTGCCTTTATGTGGTTTTCATCCACTCAATGTGCAAACAAGTAACAATTGCACCACAGAATTTCCACACACTGGTTCACTGAATGTAACGAGGGTTTGGGTTAACACACTTAATGTAATGTATGCAATGCCACATAAACAATTGTTACAAAGTTGTGGGTTGACTTGTTTTGGTCAAATCACGTAGAACATACTGAGAACTTTCTGCTTTCTGTTGGGTGTATATGCTTAACTTTGACGTGACAGTTGATAAAATGACTTGCAGTTTCCATTGCACTGAGGATGAAGGATTGTACTATAGATATTTATGTTGGTTGAACCCAGCTGTTCACAGATACGTTTGTCCTGTATTGTGTCACGAAATCTATTTAAAGACGTATGTTGCAAAAGACATCAAAGATATTTTAAAAACATTACTACAATAATGTCTCAAAAGCTAAAGAGGAAGAGGTGACACTGTTGGGAACTCTCTTACATAATCACCAAAACATTTATTGCACCTTTTGAGAGATATTTTTCCTGACTGAAGTCAAATTTCAGTACTGTGACTTTTCTTATCAACATCAACCAAGATGATGGGATAATTTTCTGTTTTACAAAATATTCTCTGCTTGATCATGAGAGTGTATGGATCAAACCACTGTGAAACATGACACGAACATGACAAAGACATTTCACTTAATAAGAGGGACTCAAAAAACAGGGGAAGTGTCAAACGCAGGATGAAATAGTGCGTGGAGGGAGTGCCCCATAGTCGCTCTGTTACTGCTTACTCTCTTGACTCAGTGTCAAGCAGACAGCTCAAGGCAGAAGTAATACGTGTGCTACAAGTGTAGAAGACCAGCTTTGTTTTAGCACAGGTAAAACATTCTGTCCAAACTTTCTATTTTTGTTTTTCAATTGTGTTGTCCTTCTAATTTTTTGCCTTACACCTGCCAAATTATTTAGTTTTGATTCTGTTTTCAGGACAATCACATGTTGTTGAATGAATGACGGACTGATGAAAGTTTAGCAGACAGGATTCTAATACGTTGCTTTGTTCAAGACTGTAAACAAAGGTAAGATTAAAACATTCATATCTTGATGTCTTGTCTACTTTCAAAATGTATAGATAAGATCGCAAACTCAGATACTGCTGTGCTGTTCGAATACTGACTTCATATTATCCTAACTGGTTGAATTCACTTCAACTTTCTAGAATGCCTATAGCTTAAAATTTAGTGCATGATTCAGATTGTGACTTGGTTCATGGTTTATATCATTGTACAAACTGGCCACGTTAAAATAATGTATTATTGATATGCCATCACTGCAGAAAAGTGTGGCATCTTTCAATCGCAATCATGGTTTTTCAGTTGACTTTTTGATTATTATAGCACATTCATGGACCTAATCCGTAATGGTTCAACTTTAAAAAAAAAAACTAAAACCTTGTTGTTCCCATATTGTTAAGATATAGGCCCACATACCTCCATCTGAAATTATGATATTATCAGACTATAGACCATGAATGCAACCTATTATATCTTGTTTGTCCACTGCTTTGATTTTCTTATTTTTATTTCTCCACTGTAAAGCACATTGAGTTGCTGTGTAAGTGCTCAGTAAATGAAGATGCCTTGCCTTATATTGTCTTTCCATTTTTTGTTTGTTGTTTAGTTTGTCCACTTCAGGTGCTCAACAGGGGCATGGCAGAGGGCAGCTGTCCCCAGGTTTTTGTGGTGGACCAACCGACCAGCTACATACAGCATCCAATCAGACAGAAGCCCTTATGGAAGAGGGCACGAAAGAGTCTCCTATTGCCCCTATTTGGTGTGGTCCTGTTAGGACTTGTCCTGGAGGGTTTTTTTATCTATAGACTCCACAAAAGGACAGAGGTGAGACCTGTGTACATTGTTTGCAGTCTGACCAACGTGGAAATTCCTCGTTTAAAAAAAGTCCTCCTCTCTCGTTACGTCACTAAAGACACTCTCAGTATGCAGCACGGCCACAAGCCAATATGACACCAGTTTTACTTCCCCTTTCTCTCTCTAATGGAAAGTTGCTTGACTTTTAAAAGACTACGTATTTATCTCAGGCATTTACTCATACAGTATTTTGAAAAGAATGCTCCTAAATATGTTTTCAATGGGTTTATCTCCCTGCAGGTGCTTTTCCTGTCTCATCCTCTGCTGCAGAATCAGTCAAGCCCCCATCCACCTGCTGTAAGCGAGTAAACTTTGCATATCCAAGGTAATGGTCAACATATTCTGAGCTTGTATTTGCTTTTGTTTCAGGGCAACAAATTGGAACAACTGGGATCTATTGGTAATTATTTATATAATTGTACAAAAAAATTTACAGTAAATAGTTCCTGATTGTTTTTGTCAACAGACTCCAATGAGGTTCCTACAGTATTACTGCATCCACAAGAGATCACAGAAAGACCGATGGCACATCTTCAAGGCTTGTTCTTTTAATAATAGAAATATTAAATCTAAATCTAGTGTGGAAATTGTTTTCAGAAGCATGTTGTAATGTATATTCATTGTTACTGTAGGCTCAGATATCGTGGGTAAAGATGGGGTGGTGCAGTGGGTCAAAAACAGTGAGGGCTTTACCAGCCACATGGGATACAACACGAGCGGGCTGGTGATAAAGACGAATGGCTTCTACTACCTGTACTCCAAAGTGCACTTCCAGGAGACTGAGGACTGTGTGATGGTCAACCACAGAGTTGTTAGGAACACCACAGAGTACGGACTGCCCATTGATCTCATGAAATCAAAAAGGTACATCATCTCCTGTCGTTCCTTTCTCTGTCAAATAATTGTACATATGTAATTTTGAAATGTTTCTTTTTTTTTTCTTTTCAGTCTCCATTGCCGCAATGAGCGTCATAACCAGAAAACTTCAAGAATGGAAACGGATTTGTGGAACAGTTTTCTTGCTGGAGTTTTCAAGTTGGAAACTGGAGATCATATTTTCGTCACGCTGGACAAAGGATTGTACCCAGGACCCGCTGATAACTTCTTTGGAGCCTTCAAGATATTTTAGATTCAATCATTTTCAGTGCAGTAGATGTGTTACTTATGTTTAGGTACATGTACAATGTGGTACATTGTGTACCCTGAGAACTTCTGTATGTAATAACATACATCCAAGTAACTGATATTCAGAATTATTATATAAATTATTCTTATAATTGAAAATAAATTGCTGTCATTGAAATTGCAGTCTCAACAGATTGTATATGTGATAGTGCATTCTGCACAAATATCTGCATCTTTCAGCTCGACCACAGACAGTTTTGTTTGTGTACACAGTAAATAGACAGCAGCACCTGAGAGCTTGTGTGAAACAGCAGGATGTGGTCGCATCGCTTTGGGATGCACTGAAGAGTGGCTGAGTCAGCTCTTCGCACAGTTTGCAGGGAAACTTTTCTGTCACATGGAAACTTTGTAGCTCTGCATTCACAGACGGAGAGTACCATGGAGTTCAACACACGAAAGGGAATGTGCCGGGGACGTCTGAGGAAAGAACAAATGCACAAATGACCACAGACACAACCACTAAACTAGGAGCACCACACCTGACCAATGTGGGTCATGTCCTGTTTTGAGAAACTGAAAGAAAATAGCTTCTGTAATGAAATGCAGCTGCTGTTGTGCTGATCATAGATTTAAATTAGTTTGTATGAATTAGTTACAAAGTCCAGTGTTACTTGTGGTATAATTAGATCACTAATCAACACATTCCCACACTCAGAATCAGGAAGGTTTTCATTACTATTGTTGGTGAACAAAATTCACCAACAAGGAACTTGCTTTGGTGGTAAGATGCAAGATGCATACAGCAATGTATAATAGAAATAATAATAATAGTAAAGTAAAAATAGACTATGCTAAAATAAAATAAAGTCTGAAAACAAACGTAATCATAAGAAAATATTTTTTTAATTCATAGGCAATCGTCATTATTGTGACAGGTTTGCTTAATAGACATAATTACCAATGTATTCTTTTCTGTATCTCATTAGAATCTGAAGAGCACCTGCACCACGAACACGAGGAGAACACAGCTTTTAGTCATAGGTTTATGTGGGCAGTGCAGACATTGGTCAGTATAAAAATTCAGCATTTATTCAGGAGATTTTCTAAAGAGAGATTATTTTCTTAAGATTTTCTAAAGAGCCTTTAGTGTCAAATGTATTTTTAAAAATAAATTATTTTGCAGGGAGAATTCAGCTCTTTATTTTGTAGCCACAAAGCAAATAAACAGGAAGTTGCGCTGATCAAGTTCCCGACATGAGCCACTTCGACAGGGAACTTTCCCATTACAGACAACTCATTTTTTCCATTCAGGGCTTCACAATGGTCACTTTCTCATATTTTTCCACAAATGTTGTAGAGCCACAAACTTGTAACACTTTTAAATTTTATATCATGTGAATCTTTTGATACTGTTAATGATATAATTGCTATTTAATGAAATAAGGCAATCACTCTGACACTATTGAGTATAAAATATTTTAACTTTAAACAAATTGTGTGTACAATTAACAGCAGCAGAATTGACATCATTAATTTAACATTATTCATAAAATATACAATAAATAAACCCATGAGGTCATACATATTTTTCAGGAAGTTGAGCATGCAGTGTTTAACACTTAATACACTAATACACACTAATGTAGTGTAATTATTTTAAACAGCTTAAAATACAATAATAAATAAATAAATACATTCACATGACTCAATAAATATAGCACAAATGAAATGATTCAAAATGTTTTTGATGGTCCATCGGCTGTAGCGTGCTTCTTCTGTCCTTTAGGTAACACCGTCTGGGCCGGTCCTTATTAGCCCACCAGAAACACACCAACGCCAGAGCCCTGGAGCTCCAGCTTCCAGTGGTTGAGCGGCCCGTGGGGGAGAGACATCTGGGCCAGCAGGTGTGTGTTCTCGCTCAGATGGGTCACTTTCCAACACCTCTTCTGCACGGGCTGGGAGTCATGGGAATTTGGGAGTTGCACTTTGCAGCTCAGTTTGTCGGACAAATGGACTATGAGGACACCCAACTTGCATTGGGCCACGCAGGTGAGATTTAGCTCCAAGTACATGAAGTAACTGCCCGCCTGTTTGACTTGCAATGAGTGCTGCTCGGAGTTGAACACATAGTTACTTCCCACAGACTTCCCATTCAGATAGTCGACCTCTTCCAAAGGCATAGTCTGATTTTTCAGCTCACCTACAGGAGTGAAGACAGAATTTAAGAATTTAAGTTTTTATAATACATCTTCATCTAATGTGTCTGTGCCACCGTGAGTCGTAAGTGTAACAGTGGGGCACATGCAGGTGAATTAGGTACTTAACTTAGTTATACTGAAAATCTTGCTGATAATTATGTGTTGTTGTTGTTGTTGTTGTTGTTTTACTTCAAACTCACATGTTAAAAACACAGTAAACGAACAAAATAATAAGTATGCCTAATTTTAATTGTTACTAAATCAATAGTGACATCACCAAACTACAAAATGTGCAACCTGCAAGTTTCGAAAGACACATTTTTAGCCTATAAAATCATATATAATTGGAAAAAAAAATAATGATAAATTAGTTTTGTAAGGTACCACTTTATCCACAAACATTTCAAATTGAACATATTACATTGGTTTGTTTAGCAGCCTAAGTAATTCAATAAGGTGCTCTACTTACTTGAAATTGCATCCAGGTGTGCAAAATTCTGCATCTAAAGGACAGAAAATATAGCTTATGTTAATAAATATCAAATTCAGCTTCCATGAAAACAAATACTTTTAGACTCGTCAAGGACTTGAATATGAAGGAAAATAAATCTAATCACCTTAAAGGTATTGTCGGGTGCGTCTCCAATGACCTTTGACATCGTGAACTCCGGGTGCGCGGTCTGAGCGCGCTTGTCCAGCAGTTGTGACTGAAGACTGAGAACCATCAGGGCCCCTGCGACAGCAAGAGCCGCTACCGCCGCGAACAAAACGATCACCGAGACAACCAGGCAGCGGTCCAGGCACCGGCCGCGGCGAGCGCCTGATTTCTGCAGAGACTCTACGTCCATCGTCTCATTCGGTCTCATTACGGCAATCCTCTTCGTTCAGTTATCAAATAGTAAAAACATAAAACAACAAAAAAACACAGATACACAACCAGCCTGTGACGTCTGTGTTATCTTCCAAGCTCCTCGGATGGTGCGTAAAAGTGAGCTGAGTGTTGGTTATGTCTCTCTGTCGCTTTGAGGTACTCTTATAGCAAGCGGAAGTCATACGCCTCCATCACAAAGGCTACTGGAGCCAATGAGGACATGAGAAGAGTAAACTTTCCGCGGCTCTATGCCCTTGCGCAAGGAGCGTATGTGGAAAACGAAAACTTTCAGTCGAAGCACAATCTTCAGTCTTCAGTCTTAAGACACCACCAAACACCAAGTAAGGCAAGTAGAAATTTACCATAATGGCCCAAGAAATTACTCAGGTTAGAGTACTAAGAAAACCACTACACAAGAATAACTGAGAGTTTAACATCTTATCCATGAAGTTACTGGTAATTGTAACATCAAACTTGATTGTAAATAATGCACACAATCTGGTATTTTCAAAGAATGGACCACAAAGTGAGGGGGAAAACACAAATGTTCGCATAATTTTTTCAAATCAACCTAAAGCTTTGTCAATTGTAGACCAGTCACTGTGGGAAGTGGCCAAAACTCATTGACTTCTATTACTCAAGTAGGAGTAGTATGTTTATGGAGTCAAGTACACACACATTTGTCAAAAAGTTACTTAAGTAAATGTAACTGACTACACTGTGATGAAGATAAACTCAAATCAACTGATCGTGGCTTAAATACATTTTATGAGCCATGGCCATATATATTTTGTAAATAAATGTATTAGTCTGTAAAATAAATAATTACTTTTTGTATTTGTATTTATTCGACATTTTCAAATAGCTTTTCATGTGTTTTGCTTCTATCCCTGACACTTTCACGTTGTGGTGTATAGACTGAAGAATCCCAAACAGGAGGGAGCAGGGATAGTGAAGCATAAGACACAGGGAAATCCCCCAAAGACGAGAGTCAAAACAGAGACAAACTCCTCTAAAGTCACTTACATTCCCCTGTAGTTTTGCCAAATACTTCGAACTTTCACTTTTAAATTAATCTGTGTAAGCAAAACTCACATTTGTCCACAAAAAAAAACGCTCACTGCTCATCAAAAATACATGATTAGGCATCATTTAATACTCTATATCAAAACCTTTAAGATTGTTTTTTTTTTTTAAACAAATAACATGTTTGTATGGACCAAGATCTGCCCTCACACTGTGGACATCTGGAGTTCAGAGGTAAATTCATTATGCGTACAATTATACAATGTGAACGTGTATAGAGCAGAGTCAGTTTTATTATTTAACACATTAACAATATACATACTATTTTAGTTCTTCCTGTGATTGGTGCTATAGATACAACAACAAGCTCTGTGCGCGGTCAGCTGATCAGATGAGTAAAGCGTGTTGAGAATACATATCCAGGGGATGTTTGTAGAAATCGTGTAGAAAAAAAGGAACTGGACAGAGTTGACTCAGAATGAGATTACTTTTGTGGCATTTATGCTACACCTATTTAAGTAAACTATTACAGCATTTCATAGGTGCTTGTGCTCATCTGTGGTCTGATGATGATTACACTTACTGGACACCCACATAATGACCTGGGCTTCATGATATTTGGACTTAGCAGAAATAGTGTGAGCTCCAACTGTTTATGACATATTGTTGTGAGAGTGACTCCACATGCAGCTGGAGGTGGAGGACGGATTCCATGAAGTACAATCATTTTAAGGCAAAATAGGACAAACTTTTTGTTTGTTTTTCTTCAGATTTACTTCAACAGAGTCCAGTCTGCACCTGAATATACTTTTTTAAATTGCATTTAATCAAATCACATCCATATGGGACATGATGGAGGACGTTCAAAGGATGTTTTCTCAAAAAATGCTCCACATAAAGATTAGCCCTTAAAATAGCTTCTACACACCAAACAGTGTACTTAACAAGATTTTGACAAATCTTACACAAGTATTTGTTGATATGTAATGTACTTCAAGTTGTAGTTGCATTTTAATTCCAAAAATGGGGGGAATTTTTACATCAATTTTCAGTCAGCTCTTGTTTACTCATGAACTAAATAAGGTATCCATAATCCTCTGTGTACGTTTTTTAGACCTAATGTCAACAAAATGAAGCTAGAAATTCAGGTGCTTTGGATGTTCCATATGGAATTATGGCAATTTTTACAAAAACATTTATGAAAGAAAACATTATATGGTGGAAAACTTGTAATACATTTTAATTACATCTAGTAATACACAAGAAGTTTCAAATTGATATCTCTAAATGTATGCCCCCCCACCCATTTCTCTTCCAGGCCTCGCCTTAAATGTATCCTTGGACATGTTTATAATACGAGAGCCTGTAAATGGCTGTGTGGTATGTTATGTATTTATACAGGGACAGTGTACAATAAAAGACACTGCAGGTCTTGAATTTTTTCCCCAAACCAGATTTATTTGGAGAGGCCGTTCACATTGCAAATAAAATGTGTCTCAAATCAGTTTTCATGTGTGAATACAAACAGCCCAGAAGTGTTTGATCCAGTCAAGACTATAAGCTACTATAAGAAGCACCAGTCAGCCTGAGGATACCCTCCAAAACGAGATTATTCATTTCAAGGGGTTTTCTCCAAGTGAAAATGTTAAATAAATAAATAAAATAACGCTTTTGTCTTGAATAGTCAAAAGATATTTTATCTTTGTTGTTGAAACAATTTCTGCTGGACAAACAAATTTTTTTTTTTAGCTTTGCTGCTGTTGTCTGGCAGGCGTTTGAAGGTTTAAAAATGTGTCGTCTGTTTCGTTTTCTTTCAGAAGTCAGAATTATGTGACCTGCCTCTTTGCAAAAGATCAGAATCAGTCAGATTCAGTTCCACATATGAAAGTGGACCGGGTCGACTTTGAAAAATACAGTTCAGGTTGTACACACAGTCATGAAAACATCTGATTCAGGTCACATTTGGGCAATAAAAGTCGGCTTCAACATGCAGTGTGAACGTAGGAATCAAGCATTGTACCAGGCTGTAGCCAGAAATGCTTATTTCGTCCTTAATCTGGGATAGATTTCTCCATTTCATTAATTCATCAGTTTATCTATGCATCTTTGTTTGATACTGACAGGTGGGCAATAAAAAAAAAGAAAAAAAAAATTCCCTGCTCACCCTCCGCGGGTGGTCACATCCATCTCTGAGCTCGGGTCCTCTACCAGAGGCCAGGGAGCTTGAGGGTTCGGCGCAGTATCTTAGCTGTTCCTAGCACTGCGCTCTTCTGGACTGAGATGTCTGATGTTCCTCCAGGGATCTGTTGTAACCACTCCTCCAGTTTGGGGGTCACTGCCCCAAGTGCTCCGATCACCACGGGCACCACCTTGGCCTTCACCTTCCAGGCCTTCTCCAGCTCTTCTCTGAGCCCTTGGTATTTCTCCAGTTTGTCATGTTCCTTTCTCCTGATGTTGCCATCACTTGGTATCGCCACATCAACCACAACGGCCTTCCTCTGCTCTTTATCCACCACCACGATGTCTAAAAAAAAAAAAAAAAAAAACTTCGAAACCCACGATCAAAGCTCACGGCGAAACAACTACTAGCCCAGTGTTCCAACATCCACAAACGGCAACTGCTATCACAACTTGAAATTGACGAGGTACAACACAAATGCTATGACAAGGGGGGGCCAGGACGCCAGGTCAGAGGGGAGATAACATCAACTCCCTACCAGATAGTGGGTACGAAGCCCCAACAACCGTGATAACGCTGAAGCGAGGCAGCGACTGACCTGAAAGATAAGGATTGTGGCGAGAGAATGAAGTCAAGGCAACCCGACATCGATTACAACGGCTGAGTGAAGTACCATCAGAAAGTTTCCTAGAGGATGTGGAATGCAGCATTGAGAGCGATCCTACCAAAAAGTATATATATAGATATATATATATATATATATATATATATATATATATATATATATATATATATATATATATATATATATATATATATATATATATATATATAAACAATAGTCAGATCATTTAATATCAATCCAGCAGAATGTGTTAAAACACATCTGTGAATATTATATATTAGTATTATTTGAGGTTTGATTTAGGCAAATGTGATATGTCTGGGAAAAAAATACCTCAAAACTGCAGAAATATCATATTTTACCATTATTTGAAAGTTTACAACTTACAACTACGCCAGGTAGTTTTGTAACATTTTTTTAAAACTGTAAACGATATATTGGATATTCAAATTTTGCATATTGTTACAACAACAATATTATCTAAATTTTGATTATCTCTACATTTCATGAGGTTGTGTCTTTCAATATATCAGACATAAACTCTTGTGGGCAAGACCCTTTATATCTGAATGCAGTGTGTGGGTATGTACATCAATTCTTGTTAATAATGTTCATGAGGAAAATGTAATGAGTCTTTTGTGTTTCATTCCAAGGGTATTTTAGCATTGTTAAGTTTTGGAGATTGTATTATTATGTTATTTTTTTAGTGTGACTTTTATTTTCCATTCCTTAAATATCTTGCTGATTCACAAATAATGTTAGGAAGCCATAAAAAAGGAAGAGGTTTAAGTGGAGGAAAGTCACGCCAAAACAAATGAAAACTCTACTCTTGCTGTGATGGTCATGTGCTTCAGGGCAAATCCAGAGCTTTGGTTCCTTTATGAAAGTTTGAGGCATCAAAAATAACAAATATTCCACATTTATTTCAAGTAAGAGTGTTTCCCAATGTCTTTCAGTGACTAAATCCTCAAAATGTGTTACTGCCGAATGCATAATTAAGATGGATCATAAACCTTTTACAGTATTACGTCTTAAAGTAATTGAGGGAAGTGAAAGGAAAAGTGTTACTCATGAGGATGTGTCAAAGTAAGATACTGTACAAGCATAGCCTACTAATTAAAATACTCACAAAAATGTACTTGAGGAAAAGTAAGTATGAATAAGCTACTTTCACGTAGTACCTCTGTCAACAACTGCAGAAACACAAAATGCACTCCTTCACAAAAATTTAATAAAGAGTGAATTGAATTTAATATATTTTCAAATTTTTTCCTCCACATCAATCAAAGACTCACAATAATGCAACAATTCTGACTTAATCAAAGTTAAGCTGGACATTAAATGAAATAAAGACAGCGAGTAACATATTGCAGATCAGATGTTAATATGTAATAATAACCTTTTCATTCATCTCATTGATCAAAACGATATAAAAAGGTGTCAAAAAGTGTAAGACCGTTGACTGAACCCAGTATTGCAAATACCACCATCAGTACATGGACAAATGACGGAGCATTTGTTGGAAATGATAATTGCAGTCGAAGTAAAAGAGGGAGGCGGGATTCTCCTGCAGGACTTTCGCAATTCACCACGCTGCGCACGGTGCATAGCTGCGCAGTGACGGCGGCGCGCAACCAGTCCGGACGAGTCCTGCTGCGGAGTGTGATGAAGAAGATGCGTAAGACATAACTTTCTCCGCAGGTGACACATGCAATGGGAATTATATACAGCTACTATAAAAGCGTGACGGCTTTAGTGAGCATGAGCACATCTCTGCGCTGACCAGCTCACAGGCGCACAGTTTTCCGTGCGAACAAGTCTGAACTCTGCAGTCAGTCGTGATGTTGGATACTTTTGGGTCACCGAGCGCCGCAGTAACCATCCCCAACAGCGCCGAGCTGCAGCTCAAAGTAGCGGGCACCGGAGGCGGCCAGGCAGCGGGAGGGATGGGACTGGAGACTGGCGCTGGGAAAAAGAAACTCCTGGAGCTCACTGGAGCAACTTTATCCAAACGAAAACTTCTTGTTGGATTGGACCTCCTGTGTCTCTTCCTCGGTGAGTCTTTTCTCTTAACTCAGGGGTTTCTAGAGACTGAGATGCTCTTTGACATCTTCGCGTAGCATTGTCATGTATTTAATCAAGTCAACTGTATAACTATTATAGCCTAGTAAAAATAAGGTGCAGAGGTACAGCTGCCAAAAAATGTACTCTAACTTACTAACTTAAAGTAAGGTTACTGTAAAATAATGCCACTCAAGTAAAAGTGCATAGTGGTCGAAGAAATTACTCGTTTAAAAGTAATTGGGGAAGCTTCTACTCAAGAGGAACTGTCTGGACGTAACATCTGATTTATAATGTGAAGTTAATGTAATGTGAAGGCCAAAACATTGAACGATCCGCAAAATCTGGTATTTCCAAAGGATGAGAGAGAAAAAAAAAACATATCTGAAGGAGCACTGCAAAAAAAAAAATGTTCTGAGAAACAGTTCTGGATATTTGTCAAAAAAAAAAAAAAAGAGTTGTGTCTTTGTTTATTTATACAAAGTGAAGTTCAGCATAAACCTCTCTGCCCTGGTCCAGGCGGGTGGTTTTGGTGCCAGCTGGTTTGTGCGTGCCCGGGGAATTGTATAGTTTCCACGACAACCCTCAGTTCTCAGGGCAGAGCTGGGACATGAGGAGTAACATTTGGAGTAAATAAATACATGTGTTAAAAGCAGTAACAATGATTGCATCACAGCCTTCTTCAGCCCTCGTCCTGTACGTGAACCTCTGATGTAATTTGTTTTAATTGGAACCAGCAAATAGGCTATGAACTTATTCTTTGTGATGATCCCCCTTCTCTCTCTCTCCCCCCTGTACTCAGGCATGCAAAACAGAAAGGTCCCGGGACAGTGAGAGGCTGGCCCAGGCTGTTCCTCTGCAGCTCTTTTGTTGTTAAGAGTTGAACTGGAGTCACAAACAACCCACTTTTCTTCCCTCATCAACATAATGGGACACACAGCACATGCGCAGTTCAAATTGGGTCTCTGTCCGTGCAGCTCCACTCTGCTATTTTCATCTGTATTGAACGGTTAAAGGGGAGCTCTCAGGGTCTGTGGTCTCAGTGGAGCAGTGTTTTGACCTTCACATTCCTTGTATGTGTCAGAATGGCTCAATTTCCCAGAGAATAAGTGAGGGTTCCCATCCACCGCAACTTTGGTGAAGTTCAACTTAGGTCTAAAACAGCACCAAAGCTTTTGTTCTATAAGTTATCTAAAGATCTGCAGTATAAAAACCCTTTCCCTAAACTTATTTTTTGTCCACAAAATGGGTACTATATCTTGTAGCCTAATGTTTTAGTATTGAATTACTGTTTTTTTATTAGGGCAGCACAATTTGGGAAAAATATCTGATTGCAATTTTTTTTTAAACCAGTATTGTGATTGCAATTCAATTTTCTGTTTAAAATTCACACAACCAAAGAAACTGGCAAAAATACTGAAATAGGCCTATCAGCTGTCTTAAAAAATTCACGGGAAAAAAATGTGAGAGGTACAAAGTATTAATTCAAAATCGACTAAATTAAAAACTGACAAAAACTATACAACTAATAAAAGAATACCATGTATTTCAGAATGCTGTTATTACTAAACTAAACTAAAAGTTTGCAGAATAAAACAGGATATATATATCTATATATATATATATATATATATATTTTTTTTTTTCCTGGAGGAAATTATGGTACTTTCAATTCAGTTTGCGATTTCAATTCAGTTTCAATTACTCTTGCTGCAGCAATATTTTCTTTTTCTAAACTTTATTTGTAAATGTTCTGACACCTTTCTTTGCTCATAACAGGCGGCCTTATGCTCCTGCATGGTACTATAGATAATAGCAACGCAAATATTTTAATTCTTCCCTATTGTCCTTCCTTCAGCATCCATCCCATTCTTTGCTTGTGAGCTTAAGGCCGTGAGTCCGTACAAAAGAGGATTTATCTGTGGAGACCCCAGCATCACGTACCCATACCTCCACAGAGAAGCCATCCCGGACGAGCTGCTCATTGCCGGAGGAATCGTAATCACAGGCCTCTCAGTGAGTGCGTCCCACAACAACATGGTGTATAGGTTACACATGTTAATCATAGTTACACAAGTCATTTACAGGCATCAGTTTTTGGCCTCTTGTATAAAGGGGTAAAAATATCTAATTTTTCCAACTTTGAACTATGTGTATTTTACTCATCATGTCAAACACAAATCCAACAACAAATCAGGATCAAACCAGAGCTAAGTGTGAACATACAGGAAATTAAGTGCTTCATTTCTACGTTATTTTTCCAAAGCAATTGTATATTTTACTCTTTTACAATAGTAACTTTTCAAAACAAACAAAACATGTACAATATAGGAAGTAACTATCAACAGTGTCACCTAAGAGTCACCTAAACTTCTTGTTTTCTATCTCCAGATTGCGCTGGGAGAGTGCTTCCGGGTTCGTTTTCGTGGTGTGAGTTCTAAGGCTTTTATAAGGAACCTGTATGTGTCCTGCCTGTACAAAGAGCTGGGCTGCTTCCTGTTCGGCTGCTGCATCGGCCAGTCACTTACCAACATGGCCAAGCTGAGCGTAGGGCGGCTCAGGCCCCACTTCCTGTCAGTGTGTGGTGTCACCTATGCATCACTCAACTGCACTCCGGGAACTTATGTGGCATCGGTGACCTGCCCCCAGCCCGACCACCGCCTGGAGGAGGAGGCCAGGTGAGTGTGGTGCAGTGGTTAGCAGCAGAGGAACTAGACCAGTATCAACATCGTAATGTGTGTAAACAAATGGGTGAATCATCTAATATACCATATGCTGTTTACTATTGACGTCACAGTATTCAAAGGTCATGGAAAAATCTTCAAAAGTCTAAATATCCAGATGTTTACATCAATTACCAATGATCTCTTTGAGTTTGAGTCAGATACAAAGAATTAGCTGATTTTTTTTTTTTAATCTAGCTCAAACTTTGACAGATCATTCAGTGGGTTTATGAAAATGCAACCAAAACATACCGGTAACCTGAAAATCTTGTCTACTTGAGCGTGATCCAACTCTTCCTGATTTTCATTAAACAGACCTGTTACGATAGAGAGGGCAGATGAGGAAGGGCTTGTGACGCAAATGCAACTTATGAAGTTCACACCGAATACTTGAACTAATGAAGAAGAAAACTTTATTTTGCCCTATGAGCAGTAGTGAATCATTATTTGCCCAGGAATATTGTTTATGCTTTAGGTAGGGCTTATGTTAATCGTTTAGTCGATTAATTGGTCCATGGTGTTTTATTAGACCAAAGTGTGTTTTAGCGGACTTATTTAATTAAGGATATAAGAATTTCAATGGGATAACAGCAGAAAAGAGAAGGAATGGAGTGAAGTAACTAAAAAAATTGGCACTTTTGTTTTCTATTAATTTTCTATATGTAAATAGCTGAATGAATTTTGTGCGGTTGTGCTCTTGTGAGTGCAGTTGGGTCAGATACGTGGTCAGATCATTGGGTAATACTTAAGTGTAGGTATCATACCTACACTTATTTGGGCCTTTGTAAAGCATGAACAAAGACTCAATTCATAGAGAATAAATCATTTATTGAGAATTCCCTCAGTACCCTAATCCTTACGTCTCTCCCTAACTCTTTAATGAAGGAATTACTAACACTAAATCCTTCTTTGTAAACTATTTTTTCATTATCTTATGAATTAAGTCTTTGATCATGCTTTATTAAGCCATGAAGTGTAGATATTATAGAAATCCTGATCATAGATACTGAAAAATCTTTTGCCAGTTTCACTTTGCCACTGTCCCCTTCAGTCGACCGATCAATTTTGCAGGGCTTCTCTTTAGTCAACCAAGAATTTATTTAGACAATTACAGCCCTAGTTTCTAATTTCAGCATATTTTGGCACCTGTATTGTGTGACAAAGTTATTATATTTCCACAGTTTATTTAAAATATTATAGAACAATTGATCTAAAAAGCAAGATATAATACACATTGTATGAATTTTAGTTTTGCACACTGTCTGTTTCTAAACACATTTTCCTCTTTTCAGAAAGTCCTTCTTCTCTGGACACGCTTCCTTTGCCATGTATACAATGCTCTATTTGGCTGTGAGTATCTTGTAAACTATCCATCTCATTTCTTTTACAATCACATTCCTCACACAAAATATAGTCTCTCCATTACTTCTAATTGTTTCTCTCTATAATTATTCACAAATAAATTGGAGTCATCTTCACTGTGACAAACCACCGACAGTGAGCGAGAGAGAGTGCGATCTGAATGGACACAAACAGAGCAGTCTTTGTTGGTCTGTGGGAGGAGAGTGACCTCGCCTCACTGCTCCTCTATTGTGTTAATGTAAGGCCTTGTGCATTTAAATCTGCATATTACATCCTAATAGGTGACCACAGGGCTGTCTAAAGTTTACAATATACAGTATATACGTAAGTCTAAGATATGTACTGTACACTATGTAGATGTTGTTGGAGCTGAGTTCAGGTGAGATTTCATTGCTTTGAACAGTACAGAGCTGTACTGTTCCAAAATTGTATACTAATGTTAAGTGGAAATTAATGGAAATTTGAGGCTTGGATACTGTGCATACTTGCAAGAATTTTATGCCAGGCCATGTTGTATCCATTATTCTGAACACATAAATTGGTTTGTGATCCCTATGTTAATGGAAATGAAAACAGCTTGCACATGGAGGTGGGAGATATATCGTAAAATTGATAATATTGCAATGATTGCTTTGGAGATTTATATAGTTGGTATGTTGAGGTTTTAGTCTATAAATCAGTGTAATCCCTCATTTGTCCACGAGTGATGGACCGTAGAAAATGTTTCAAAAATAGTAATCTGACACTGTTTAAACATCAAGACAATCATTGTCAATCTTATTGGAGCTGGTCTGAGAAACTTGACTGAGCCTGCCTTCTGGGACTCTATAAGAAATAAAATGAAAACAAATATAGTGAAAAATACTACAAAGATTAGTACTTGTATGATTAATTCACTGTCCACTGACTTGTGCGTAACATGTACAGGAATACTGGTGCATTTCTGATACAAATGCTGAGATTTTTGTCAATATCACCTTCCCCTACATGATATAATATAAATTATGATTATAGGCGCAAGGTCAAATATAAAATATCATCTGTGATTGACCAGCTACAAATCAATTGTCAAGAGTTGTAATCGATTGTGCTTTTAAGAAACAAATAATGATTTATTTTTTTCCGCCTCTAGTTCTACCTGCAGGCACGGTTCACATGGCGCAGTGCTCGTCTGCTAAGGCCGATGCTCCAGTTCATCCTGATCATGCTTGCCGTCTACACTGGGCTCACACGCATCTCTGACTACAGGCACCACCCGTCCGACGTGCTCACGGGCTACACACAGGGGGCGCTCACTGCCTACTGGGTGGTCAGTACATTTGCTTATTTTTCTGTCTGTGCTGTCGCGGTCTGTGGCTTTACACTATTTATTTGTCTTTTCTAGGCGTTCCACATCTCATCCATGTTCAAGACCTCTAGTTCGGACCACTCCCCCAGTGAAACCCCCCTGGACACCCCCCTGTCGCCCCAGCACACCGCCTGCTGAAGCACCCCGCCCCACCCGCACCTTGTCTGAAGAGAGAGGAAACGTGAAGAATGTGAGACTGTTTCCTGTGAAGAAAAGCCACATACCTCAAGTTATTGAACGAAGTGCATAGTGCCACAAAACACTCAATATAAGACTCTTATCCGTCACGGTAATGCCTTTTGAAGTGCTACATGTTGCTACAGAAAATATTGCAGTAAAGGATAATATTAAAACTACAATAGGCTCATTTCGCAATAACTCCAATAAACTCTTTTTCAAATTACAATATTGTTAAAAAACAGAGCTGTAATAAGGAGCAGAATTAATACTTATATAATTAATATATATATAACATTACTTTTTCGACCCTATTGAGCACTAAAAATATTGCTCCAGCTTTTATTTATTGAACAATGAGTCGATATAGTAATTATCGTGACAGGCCTAACTCTTAAACTGACTTTAAGAAGGCATTGCACATAGAAAAAGGTATTAATTTACTTTTACAAACAAGGCTGAGTGCCCACATCTGCACATAAATTGTAGTTCAGGGTTGAGTGCTATTTCCCTTTAGCAATACACCTTGATATCCAACAATGGTTTGGACGTCTACCACTGTCTTACTAAGTGAAGTTAGTTTCCCTCAAGAGGAAGTGCTGAAACATTCCTGGATCGTACAACTGATCTGCACATCACACCACAAAAATATCACTAAGCAGTAAAAATCTTTTTTATTAGACCACTCTTAGTTCCTGCCGTTTTTACCTCACAGAATCCACACTATTATAACTGTAATTAAATAAAGGGATAAAGTACATTGTCTGAAAACTGCAGCTGCTCTGTGCCCTTGACTTTTTGACCTTTGGGCCGTTAGCTTCACATTATTTCGTTTATGACAATGTTCTGTAAAGCACTTTTAATGTGTTGTGAGTATTTGTTTGTATAACATTTGATATAATGTACTGTTTATTTATAGTTTTAGCAGTGAATGTAATGTCATTGAAGGAAAGCACAAGACACAGGAAAACTAACAGTATTGTAGTCTCTAATAACCTGTTGAATGACTGAATATGTTACTACCATAGAAGCTATATTTGTACTATTAGTTAAGAATCAGTCAATAAATGAAAGTTGTTGTTTTTGTACAAATGCATTCTGTTATTTTTAAGATTGCAGTAAAAAAATACAGGTCTGTTAACATAATACTTAACAAAAATGCAGTTGGTTTGACCTTGTTGATTGATCTGGCAGAAATAACTGGTTATGTCAACAAGAAACAAAAACTGGCACAAAGTGTAACACCTTCTCTCTCAGCACAAATTAACCAAAGCAGAACTCACAATGGCATCAAAACTTTGTATAATTCATCAATCACAAAAGCGCAATTTGGAAAGGATTAATGATGTAAATGGACCCATCCCTCATAGAAGTGTATACACTTCTCCTGATGTGATCCTGTTTAGTTGGGATACAGACTTGGTTTTGTCCTGTTCTAGTCCTGGTTTAATCTCAGGCAAGCCCAGGTTTAGTTCTGGGTTTAGTTCAGGGTTTCTTATGGCGTGTGTGTGCGTGTGTGTGTGTGTGTGTCTTTCTTTAAAATAAGTGACTGTTCCACATAGTTTTACTTGCTTCAACTCATCGATAATCAAGTTGTTGAATCCAAACTATTGCTCAATCTGGTTAATAGGGCTGCAAAATCTTAGCCTGGGATCCAGACTTGTTGTCCCAGTCTTTTCTAAAGTGTGTAGTCCAAGCAAAGAAAATCTCATAAAAAAGGAAATCGTTTATTATCCCCAAAGTCAAATGTAATTAACTCAAACAATGCAGACGTTTAATTGAAAATGGTATTGCACATCTGCCTACAAGCAACATATAATTATTTGTATTAAATGGTGACTCTTTTAAACATTTTCAATTCCACAGTTATATAATTTACTTTCATATTTTCCACTAAATATGTTTGGCTTTAATCTTAGGAGTGTTTGTACTGAGTCTAATTTGCAACAGGATGTAAACTGAACACTTCTATCAAGTGCCTTTACCTTGTGTCTAGTTCTATTCACAAAACCAGAGAGAAACGTCTATTTCACATGTTTACTTGAACTTCAATAGCAATACAAGACAATCAGAACACTTGAGGCCGATATTTACAGGGACCAGGGGCAGTTGCAGAAAAGTTTTGAGGTTTTTAACATGATTGGCTTTGGAGTTCAGTTCAGAGTTCAGTCGCAAAGTTCATGTCAACAGTTCCATCACCAAAAGACTGTGGCAGATTCGGAGACGAAGGTTTTTGGCCTTGTGGCAAGATGGGACTGGTCGAAACAGTTCAAAATCAGTAGCAGGAGGAGTATAAGAGCCCCCTTTTAGTATATTGATAAAATGCTTCACTGTGATACATTAATTATACAAGAATGGTTTATTTACATACAGTCTCGCATCCATTCACTCACACATTTCATGCTCACTGGCACACTTCCTCCCTATAGTATGTAGCCTGGTAAAGCCACTAAAAAGTCATGCACGTGTTCTTTGAAAGGATTTTTTGGCAACACACAAGTGCTTTTCTTTGACACACTGTTTGCTTTGCTACAGGAAAGGGCAACACCAGCCAATGAGCCAGTATAAACTTAAGACAATGATGGGCTAATAAGAAGAAAGCACCAATGAGATGGGAAGACACAGCAGGGTGCGAAGGAGGAGAGGACTTGGGTAGAGTTCAACATGAATCACAGTCTTAAAAAAAGTAACTAAGGATGAAACGGGGGAAGTCTCGTGGTGATCAGGAGATAGAAGCAGGAAGGAGCCATCAAAATTAATACATTTCACTTTTCATTGCACTAAACCATAGACTTTACATAAAGATAAACATCTGCCTGTGGGTCATTTACTTTATAGTTGAGGTTTCTCATTGTGTAGCACTTCTGACTTGATACGTGCATCACTCTGCTGTATGTCATGTAGATGCAATAATATAGTTTAGTGGACAATTTGATAACCCTTAAACTGCTTCCTATAACTTGTCATTGATGAAAAGATTAGCTTATATGTGATGTCTTCTGTATCTATCTTTATGAAGAGTCTATGCACAACACAGCCACTGTTCAGATAAAAATTTGTCTTAATTTATATGATAATTTGACGTTCCTCCTCCTGCCTGTTTCTATGCCCCAATCACCACCGCCCTAGTCACAGACTCGTCACCCGCTGCATCTGTCCATCCTCTCCTTCCGATGTGGGCTCTGGTGTGTACACTGCATCACCGTTTGAGGCCAGCGGAGGGGGCTGGTAGAAGGTCTGCAGGTGATTGGGCCGCGGTCCCAGTGGAGGGCGTCCCAGGCTGTAGGGGAGCTCTAGGGCAGGCCTCTGTGACTGTCCTCCGGTCGGACTGAGCTCCTCTGGACCTTCAGGGCTGCTGTCGGGGTAGGACATGGTGGGAGGTGAGGTGCGGGTGTAGAAGCGCGGGGGAGAGCTGCTGCGGCTGTACACCTGTGGAGAGTGGCGCGAGTACAGGTTGTTGGGAGGCGAGGTTGCGTCTCTGGGAACAAAGATGTTAGTTGGGGGAGAGCTTCGAGGGAAGATGCTGAGCGGAGGGGAACGCCGCTCGCCCGGATACAGCGGCGATGGGTTTGCGTCTCGGGCATAGATTGGAGAGGAGTCAGCATCAAGGTCGAGGTCAGGGGTCAAAGGTAAAGTGAAGCTACCCTCAGAGTCCTCTCTGTCTCCATGGTAACGAAGTGAGCCTCTGTCTCTGCCCCGTTTTCTTCCATCTGCCCCAGTGTCTTTGCCTTCAAACATGAAAGAGTCCTCCCTGTCAATGTCCACGCCTCCTCTCCAAACATCCAGTGCCCGATCCTTCTGTGTCTCACCATCTCGCTCAACCCCTCGCCAACCATCTCTGTCCTTTAGGAAAGGCTCTTCTTTCTCTCTGTCCAGGCCGCCTCTCCAAGCACCGATCTCAAAATCTTTTTTCTGAGTGATAAATGTCTCTTCTTGCTCCATGTCTGATCCCCCTCGCCAAACCTCCCTCCTGCAGTCGCGCTCTTCTCGCGCCCTGTTCACTGCCGAGCCCCAGTCAGCAATGTCTTCCATGCTCTTCTGAGAGCTGAAAGACTCGTCCCGCCTCCGCTCGGATGCACCCCTCCAATCCTCCACCATGGCGTCTCGTTTTAATAGATAAGCTTCGTCCTTGTCCCGGTCAGGAGCCCTCCATGAGTCAACCTCTCTCTGCTTCACAAGTAGAGGCTCCTCTAGAGCTTTGTAGAGGGGCTCAGACTCCTGGGGCGGAGGAGGAGGAGGAGGTGGCAGTGGACGATCCCGATAGCGCTCCCGTTCCCTCTCGCGGTCTGTTCCACCACTGGACTCCACTGTGCTGCGGTGGCGGGACAGAGTGCCTGGCGTACGGCTCAGAGTGGAGTAGGGTCTAGCCTGGACCTCAGGGGGGCGCACTGTCTGTTTGTCCGGCAGGCCTCGACGGCCCAGAGTCCCCTGCAGCTGAGACCTGTCCTCTTTATCAGCGTCCCCCGGGTTGCGGGGGTGTGACCAGCCGTCCTGTATACGAGGAGTGGTCATGAGATCCTGTGCGCCTCGGGGTGGTGGGTGAGGGTCCTGATCTGCAGGGTGCCTTGTCCACCCCTCCTGTGTGTTTGGGCGAGTGGTTGGTTGTATGGTAGAGGCCCAGGCATCTTGAGGGGGCGGAGCATGTCGGGTCAGAGTGGCTGAGTGCGTGACAGTGGCCCGGTCGTGGTGGGGCCGGGCTAAGCTGCCGTATCGCTCCGGAGGAACAGGCATGGGCACAGACGGTCGCAGGTTGCTCTGCACCAGCTCAGAGATGATCATCTTCTCCAGTGCTGCTGCATCAGACAGGTTACGCCTCATCCCTGTCCCACTGCTCAGATCTGACGCCCCATGGGGGGTGAGGAGACCTGGAGAGATGTCATCTGCCCCCATTCCGACTCCACCGTCTCTGAGGAGGTCAGTGCTGCCCACCACTCCGGCTCGGGACCCTGGAGTTGTCCCTAAACCATGTAAGGTGAAAGTGTTGGGAGTGTAGCCACCGTTGAGACACATGCTGTCCAAACCACAGGACTCCTGACTCTGGGAAACACCGCCCTCTGTTGGAGAAAAGACAGAAATCAGAGAGGAACAGGGCACAAGTGCATGTAGCATGGACCATTCATGAGCAGATGAGGAGAAAGTTATGTGCCTGCTTGAAATGCGGATCAAAGCATCTTGTTTGATAAAATGTTGATTAAATCCGACATGGAGTGGATGCTTTATGTTTATGATCTATGCATAATCAATTGCAGTTTAACAGTTGCACAGAAAGTCAAGGATGTGGTGCTCAATGATAGATTGAATGAGCACAATAAAAGAGAGCTCATACTCGGCTTGTTTCTGAAGGTTCCTAGTGGTCCGAGATAAAACAGAAGGACAGAGAAGGCAAGTGTCAAAATTGCAACAAAGACAACATTTGAGAGAATACAAAGTACTGAACCAACATAGAAAAAAAAATGCACAGAGTACAAGCACTGAAATCACTTTTTCTAAAAATTAATTTGTAGTCAGAGTAGAAATAATCTGACTCTAGTTCTGTCACAGTTAAACTGAGAGTTACCTGTGGAGGTGAAAGGTTGATTGTATCCTTGGGCTAACATTGTGTCATAGGGAGAAGCCCCAGCATGAGTCTGCAGCACTGGATTAGTGAGGAAATGATTTCCTAAAGCAGCTGGAATAAAGGCACATATAAAAATTAATGTAACAATTGAATGCAAGAACAAGGACATTGTCACTTGCGTAAAATGAAAAAAGTACCACGGTTAAGTGTAGGTGTGTTGTTAACATCCGCTGCAATAAAAGACGATTCAGTCTGTCTGCGAACTGTGTCGTTCCACATCCTCCTGATGCGGCTCTGAAATAGACACATTTTTCCAAGGTCAAATGTGAGTCAGAGCAAGCAGCAGAACAAAAGGAGACGTGCCGTGTGTGGTAAAAGACCTGTCTGTTGGCCGTGGCTCTGCGGCTCTGGCTGCTGGTGTAGCGGCTGTTAGACCTCAGAGCGCTGCCTTTGACAGAGTCTGGGGAGCTGCCGGACGAAGGCACGCAGCACTGGGACAAACGCAGGCACCGGCCATAATCCTTCTGACCCTGCACACGACAGAGGGACATGTAACACACTGTCGCAAATCTGAGTCCAACAAAGGCTTGTCCTGCCACTAGAGGGCTGACCTTTCGAGCCAGAGTGCAGTGCAAAATAGTGATGAGGAGGGCCTGAGCAGTGTTGAGGGAAGAAAAGAGGTAGGCCAGTAACAGAGATGGAGCGGACAGGAACATGAGCCCCGAGGACCAAGTGACGCTCTGCAGAAAGAGCAGAGTCAGAGAGCCGACAGCCCAGGCCCTGAGAGAGAGGACACAAGAGAGAAAATGTGAGGCCACATTAAATCCCACAGAAACATGACCTTAAGACAAAGAAACAGATAAGTGATTTGTAATTTCTATGCAACAGACATCTTGGGCTGTGATCATAAAAAATATTTTAAAATGTTGTTCATCACAAAGCATATAAGTCATTATTTTTCTACATTTATTAAATACATAATGTGCACATTATGTCCTCTAATATGTCAGGTAAGTGCATACTATATAGTACAGTAACAATTCTACTGCCTTTTGATTTTTTCGCTTATCGCAGCAAACGTGTGTTCCAACAATGTTCTATTTATAGTTTAATTTGACCCATCAGGGTGAATCAGAGGAGGCTCTGCTAAAGCTCTCGAAATGTTGTTCAACATTTCACTTCTGACATTTTACATTTAACTGTGTGCAATGTAAGCTGTGTATTTGAAAGTACAAATCTTTCACAGCTTTTAATAGACATTTTCCACATTTCTGTTCAGACCAAAACAGCATGAGGTGGGCACTGACCTCAGGTTGTCATGACGACTGGAGTCTGGCTTGAGCGCCGCCGTGCTGTGCATCTTATGTAAGGTCATCACCAAGACAACCAGGTTCAACTGGGACCAAAAAAGAGATACATCACACATAAAACCTCTCCAATATATCAACACGAGCAATTAAGAAATAATCATTATCACTATCACGCTAAAGTGTTTACCGTGATGATAACAGCCACAGGCCCCAGAAAGCTCCAGATGAAGTAATGGTCTGTTCGCAGCCAGCATCTGTGTGAGAGAAAATATTGATTTTATTGCATTCAAAGACAATGTCTAGATGAACACAATATAGTGACATATATATGTAGACTGGTCATTTTCTATCTACGAGTGATACTTCTTCGAAAGGTAATGTGATCCTCAACTCAGCCCAGCTCCATCTTGCTCAATTTGGAAATTCAATATAAAACTGTTAAACTGAAAATATGTTTTACGTAGGTTTAGGTGGACAACATTTGTGCACCACTGGAGCTGGTCTTGGGTTCAACTCTGGGTTTTTCTTCCTTTAGTACAGCTGTTTTAAATGTAATTATTTTCTTAACCCTGGTTAAGATCAGATCAGATGTAGGTGATATTCATTTTATTCCTTTGTGATACTACATGAAAGCCAAATAGAGGGAGGTGTTGTTTATATCCTCTAACATTACATTGACCAAGTTGTTCTTACGCAGTTTTAGATCCATATCCTCTGAAGTCTATGGCAGCAGACACAGCCACCACCAGCCCAGGAATGGAGTATCCGCAGAGGTAAAAGTATTTCCTCCGAGAATTTCTTCCCTCAAAAACCTCACGCTGTAAGAGGTAAAGCTCCACTGCCTCCAAACACAACCAGCAAAAGATTGACAGCAGCGAGAAGTGCAGCAGGCCGGCAATGATAGAGCAAAGAACCTGCGAGGGGGAAGAAATAACATCACAGTACACACATTGCCTAAAGTAAATTCAAACTGTCTGTTCATATACTTGAATTTTATGAGCCAGTATTATTCTATGGGTGAAACTGTGGGCAATGTACCAAAAACAAATAAATAAAATAATTTTTATATTGATTTCCAATGAAAACCAAATAAATGTTATTTTTCATAATAAAGAGACTTTTAAAATAAATCTCTGATACCATTTAACACAAAATTAGTTAATCACACCAAAGTCTGAACTCTTTTAAGAAACGTTAAGCTTTTACTACCTTCGCTGTAGATTAAAATAGAAAGAGTTGTGATCTTGTGAATGATTAGATCTCGATTAAAATCCTATTAACCTCCCTGGCCATGCCCATTTGACAAAATAATACCTAAATTTTTTTACATTAAAAGATCATTGCTAAAGACGGAGAAGTTGTTGAACCTTGTGAAAGTATTTGTGATACTTTACAAACTATAGGCTCTTTAAATCTTGAGAGTAAGTGCAATCATCATTACTTACGGTGTACTGGGCTTTATTGGCACCCACAAGGAACAGCAGCTCAGTGAAAAGCAGATTGGCCCACAGGTTACAGTGGATGGTGCTATGGTCTGTGTGCCATGGCGCCCCCTGGCAGCAGAGTGTGGCGAGGCAAGTTCCCAAACACACCAGGGCGACTGAAATGCCCACCCAGGAGACCACACTAACGAGGAGCTCCTCAACCCCAACTCCAGACTGTGTGATAGAAACAAGATGGTTATATATGTACATTATTACAATAACTAGTGCAATACTTTAGTCAGTTACTCACGACTGGTTGTTGATAGGTCATGAGCACCGCATAGCTGGACAGGTGGTTACAGGCACATGTTGTGTGTGTGTTGTTGGTGTGCAACAACCGGCAGCCCTGTGTGGACCACCTGCCGGCCCCTGACGCCCCCGACGCATTCCAGAAAGAACAGTTCGGACCAAAGTGGTTATCCAGCTTTGGGACAGAGACAGAAAAACACATTAAGCCCCCTCAGAAAATGTCAGGCAAACACCATGGGGCATTCAGCTTCAGTTTTTACCAGCACTCATGTAATGACAATAATTGTTAAGCAATCATTATTTTTGCCTGGTCAAGGGTGATTTGTGACGTGGGGTGGTCACATTAAAATGAGATCTAAAAATCATATGCCACCTTTACGGACAAAAGAATCTAAGATTTAAAGAGATGTCGAAAACAAGGGTTTTAAGGTTTTACTAGACAAATACTTACAGAATTGTTGAACCTACAATTGTTTGCAGATATAAAAATACTACTTTTTATGAAACTGAAATACGATTTTAAGGTTATCTCAATCCTTTGTACTAGAAATTAACTGACATTTCAACCCCATGTGTTTGTTGTAAAGTGAAAATATATTAGGGTCACTTTGCATTAAGTCAACTCCATTATGGAATTTTCACATTCTGATGACCTTTCAGGGGTCTATTGTGTATATAATAGCATTCACTACTATTGAGAATCAGGATTTTGCCTTCATCAAAACAGCAAAGTGTCTGTCATAACCTCCAATTATATGTAAAACACAAATGTAAATGTCTAATTAAACCAGGCTTTGATATTACTCTGAGACTCTGTACTGACTGGGTGAAGCAGGCTTTTTGCTATGCTGCTGCCACAGCTTGGAACTTTCTCTGGTCCAAATATTTTAGTAGTTCACTCAGAGTAAATACGTTGTGCGACAAACCTGCAGGTGTCTCAGGGTGAAGATGACAGGTTCAGAGAGATAGACTCTGTTGGAGCCTCTGTGCACAGAAGCAGAGATCACGTGGGAGTTGACCACCAGACTCCGCCTCCTCACATCAGAGCCCTGTCCCATACCCAGCCCCATTCTCAAAGTGGAGTTCTGGGTTGTGAGGAAGGCCCCCAGGTTCTTATACAGCGCAAGGACCAAGTTTACCTGGCCTGAACAACAGAATTAGTATTATTAATAATTACTTTGAAAGGCAAAATGCAAACCTGCATAACAGAAATGAGATGATGAAGTTAGCATCACAAACCATTGTTGCTGTACTGCTGCAAGGCCAGTGCTGAAATCTGCAGGATGCTGTCGCTGTCATATGAATGAGGAAAAGTCATGTCCTGGATGTCTGCTTCAGTGTTTAAAACATACACCTCCAAATCTGTTTGAAGCATTTAAGCACAAACATCTTAGGACTAGTGCTGCCAAATGATTAAAATTTTTATCTGATTAATCACACTTTTGAACTATGATTAATCACGATTAATCGCATCACGCGCTTCGTCATAGTGCCATAGTTTACATGTCTATTTTACAGTATTTTTATAAATTTTCTTCAGAAAATTAAATCATTTATTTAATTCACAGATCTAAATACATTATGTAGATCAGTCTAGACTTAATTAATGTTTACACATTTCATATTGAGTCTGTGGCACACGTTTCATGTAAATCTAGGCTACATGACCAAACACAGGTTAAATTGATTAAGGGCCCTTTATACACTCAGAACTATAGTTACAGAGGTAACTGACATTCATGGAGACAGATGGAGCTGGTGTTGGTCTGGTGTCTACACGTGCTCTGAAATAGTTTGGTGAGGAGTGGTCATGAGTGGTTAGGGTTAGGGTTAAAACAGTTAACTTGTTTTAGCGCTAACACGCAAATTTTGTTTTCATTACGGAGCACACGCGGCTCGACACGTGATCTCCATGTTTGGTTTTGTTCTGCGCTGCACCGCTCACCGCAGCTCCGCGCTTGTAAACATCAGCCCCTGAGATTTCTGCGCTTGTTTACATAAAGACTGATGGATTATCTGTGTAAAATTAACTGTGTGACTACAGCGCTTCCCCTGTACCGTCCTCCTTCGCTCAGATAAAGCCTCCTGCGTGATCTAAAAGAGTGTGTTTTGTCAAATCAATCTGTGTGATTAATCCGCGTCAATTTGTCATTAATGCGTCAATTTTCTATGATTAATCGCATGAGTTTAACGCGTTAACTTTGACAGCCTTACTTAGGACATTCATCAAAAGAAAGCACTGTTCTTGTTGAATATGCACAATATATTGGCAAATTCCACAAAAAGCAAAGTATCACAATTATTTTTCTTCAGAAATAGAATTTCAAAAAGTTAAAGTTCAGATATTTATAGTAGCTCTGGTTTATAGTCTATAGTTTAATTTAGTAACGAGGCACTTAACATGTCTCTCTTGGTTTTATTTAACAAATGCGTCTAGATATGTCAAAAGATTGTATTTTATTGTAATATAAATCTTAAACAAGAGAAAAAAACTCAAACCTATATTTGGTGCTCTGTCACTGAACCGTCCTTCATACAAGTTGTTGGCCAATAAGAACGCTCCTTTCTCTACTGCGTCTAACAGCAATGAGGCCGAGCGCGACTGGTCAGCATTGCTCATATCGGCCCAGGACATCAGAGCCTCTGGACCAAGCAGGTTATCAACTGTCTGAACCACAGCCTGCGACAGAAAAATATTTTATACTTTTGTACTTTAAACCACAATGAATGTTAGTATAGATCCGTGCATCGATCCTCATCGCTTACCTGCACATAAGCTCGGCATGTGCGCTCCCTCTTCTGCAGCTGAAAAGAAGAGAAGTAGCTATTGTTAGACCCATCCACAGTGACATTTCTGCCCATGGTTCAGGGAAAAGGTCAAGAGCATCATTTACCTTGTTGTAATTACGCGCCGCTGATTCTTTATTGGCCGGTCTTAAGGCCTGCAGCTGAGAGTCCAGGATGTCCAATAGCTGTTCGATTAGTTTGACAGACATGCTGACATCACCCGCATAGATCCGCCCCCGGGTCAGGTTCACCAACTCCCCGGCAATATTGGCCGCGTTCTCTCCACTCTTAATCTGAACAAAGGAAAGAGCATTTATAATGTCAGATATTGTGACATTTAAGGTAGAAAAGCCATACTCATGCGGCTGTGGGGACATTGCACAGCAGTATTTGTGTTTGGTGCAAGTTGGGGATGTGTGACAAACCTTCTGTGCAATTTGGCTGACCCATGGAGAGGTGCAGTTGGAAAGGTCAGGTCCTCGGGAGCTCCAGCCCACGGGCGATGACATGCACTGGTATGAGGCGATACCTGCAGGGACCAACGGGGGGCATCCTTTTAGAGTCACAAACTAAAAAAGAACCTTAAGCGAAGGATTAGTCTGCACTTCAGCATTGAAAGTGTATAATGAACTCAGTACGCTCAATGTTAAAGCATACATTAGGCCTACATCCTCTATTATAGCTACTGATCTTTTACTCTATTACCAATTTTATTATTGTAATTTCTGATGAGTGCACCTGTTTTTAAATGGTTCTTTCATGCTCTTTTATTGTAAATAGTTAAGTGTGAAAGAGTCAGTGTTTTATCTGCTGTTTTGTACTGTACGTGCTGCCGCTCTGCTCTTTGTGCAGCTGGTCGTTGTTGTAAATGAGATTTCGTTCTCAATCGACCTACCTGGATAGATAAAGGTTAAATTTAAAAAATTAAATAAAAATAGTGCCGCAGGCTCAAATAAAACTCTTCTAATATCTTTGGTACAAATAACGCCATTGTAGGACTGACACCTCAATCAGACTGCACCCAGAGCAACTGCGACTGCTGTGTTGGACCAGTATTCTAGCAGAGTGCAGCTCAAATTAAGGCTTGTGCAGGACCGGAGCTATGGGTCGTAATGCGAACACCCTGGATAGTGGGTATTTATTTGCAGGGCTGAACCACAGACACACACACACAAAATTCAGTTTCTCCTCAATTCTCTACTTAAATGGGGATGAGTCAGCAAATATATTGAGCCACCCAATGTCCATATTACAATTAATTGCAAAATAAGAGGTTATCAGCAGTTTATCAACGTAATCTCCGTACATGAATGCTTTTCCTCAGAGAGAAAACCTAGCCGCGCAGTCAGTGCAAGTGAAGCAAGTTCAAAGAGTGACAGGGTGCATTTCAAAGGAAGCCGCAGAGGAGAATCCAATGTAAACATAAACACAAGCACTACCACATCTAAAATAGCCCTTACCAAGTGAGCCTTTGGGACAGGGCCGTTCCACTGTCTCTCCCTTCAGGGTAGGTGGCCACTGCACCCCTCGCGCCACCCGCCCCTCGCAGCCGCCGATCTGCCCAGGACTCCCAGGAGCCAGGGGCACACGCAGTGGAGGGCGGGGTGTGAGAGGAACCATGGCTGTGATGGGACGCTGGTCAAACGGCCCCCGGTTTATGACTCCAATGGGGTGTGATGCCGAGGGCTGCACCGGGGTTAAAGAAACAGTGGTGGTGTAGGAGCGAACAGTTGTCATCAGCGACGACAGAGGACCTGGATCAACACGAGATACTTATTCAAGCTCAACAACAAAATTAGGACTAAACCAGGTCTACAGCCATAAACTGAAGCAGGAACAAAACTGGATTTAGGGACCATTTTCTTTCTTTCTTTGTTTTCCAGTTTTTAAAATTATAAACAAACAAAACACGAAACACAAAAAATGACACAGAGAGAGAAATAATACAGAAAATAGTGGAACAAGACATATAAAATAATAAAATAAAAGCATAGCATATCATGACATAGCATAGCATGGCTTAAATTGTCCCATGTTCCTATCCCATTTAGTTCAAAGTCCGTCAAACAAGGTCATTTTCAAATTAAGTGGAAATGTGATTTTTCTCCATTTTTCGAATGTCAATTACTATGTCGGTCCAGTCCTTAATCATTGGCATGAAGTGTGTCCTCCATTTTTTTGTGATGGCCTATTTCTTTGCCGCCAAAAGTATGCTCCAAAGGTATCCCCTAACCGTGTCTTTGGCAAGAGTTTTGAGGCCTCAAATAAAATGTTCTGAAATCAAGTGGGATGGCGATGTCAAAAAAACAGTCTGGAGGGCTTAGTTACTATCCGTCCAGTACCAAAACACACGGTAATGGTGGGCAACTTGGCAACCACCATTTCTCCAGCAGCTATTATTTGGTAGTTGCCTCTATTTAGTTTATAAGCTAATAAAATGTATCAACCTTATAAGGCAAAAAGCAAGGCAAAATTATAATACTATATAATACAAATTTGTTTAGCCTTATTAACATATCGACGAACTGGTTAACTGACTATATATGATTTTAATTGTTGAGAACAATCAAACTTATAAAATACTCTTTGTAAGTCAACATGCAATATTCAGCTCACTTGCAAAATTGTACATGAAGATCCAAATATGTAAATGTTGTGATTGTCTATATTTTAGTAGTTAAGATAAAGGTACATTTATTCTGTTTTACCAGGGGTTTAGCTGTTAAAATGGCAGATTTACGCAATAGTAGTATTTCATTTTGGCGTTTTATTTTTGATAACTTGCATTTGCGTTTGTCTGTAACAATAAGAATTTCCTCTTGTTGATGAATAAAAGTAATTCTCATCAAGTGTCATTATTAAACTCACCTTTAGTGGGCGGCGGCGGTGTGAACTGCAGGGGGTATCTCAACACATAGTAGTTATTCCACACATACAGCTGGTTGTCTCTGGGGTTATAGTCAATGGAGGAGATGTACTGATATGGGTTGGGGAAGGGGATTTGAACAGGCAGCTCTTGTCCTCTGCTGGTGTCATAGGCGTACACCACCATGTCACTGCCCACACGCCCCTCCGCCTGCCCCTCGTCGTCCTGGAAGACCGAGCGCACCGCATACAATACTCCACAGGCCATGAAGGCGTTACTGGCACCACGTTTGTCGAAGCCAGTGGCCCATGTCCCCTCGAAGCGCAGTGTGTACGGGTTCACCTGAACAAAATTAGTTCCAGTCAAGACCTATTCCTCTTATCAACGGCATTCATCTGTTTTCTTTTCTTCCTACCTGGCTGACCACAATGCGTCCATTGTTGGCTTCAGTAGAATAGATCACCCAAAGGCCATTTTCATCCACGGCGAGATCAATGTCGGACTTCCCTCCCCAGCGGTACGGAGAGGTGTCATGGTAGTTGGCATTGACCACCACAGCCTCGCCACTCTTGATCCGTGTCCGGAGGTCGTACTTGACCAGGTTTCGCGTTCTCTCCTTGTTGTAAAACACAGCACCATCGTACACCACAAAACCGGTCCCATCCACGCGACTGGGAAGCCTGAAAATATGCAGAATTCAGTATTAATAAGGCCTGGCTGGTACATGTTTATCAAAACTGACACTAAAAACCCTTAATCCATTTAATCTTGCACAGTGCAATTCAGTCAATTATTTTTCATTGAGAATGTATTAAAGCATGCATAATTCATATTTGAGCACCTCCTCCTACAATCATTGAAATATTTTCTATTCTAGTCAATGTGGTAAACAAAAAAAAAATGTTGTTAAAAGTTTTGAATTATATAAAACCAATTCAATCTGAATTATGCCAAGAGAGCATAGAATTATATTTCAGATCATATTTAAGGTTTTAGTATTATAAATAATGCGTTATCCTATGAGTTGGCAAATTATAATCTTATCTTTTTAATTTAATTAATTTATTTATTTAATTAGTCGTTTTTTTCTTTTTTTTTTTTTTTATTGGGACAGTGCATATTAATGATCTGAATGAATCTGTAAAAGTTACAGTGTAAATATGTCACATTACAGCAAATACAGTAAAAACAGTAAAAGACCAGAGTTAAGAGGGCACTTTTCAACATGTGATTTAAAAGTGGACAGACATGGACATTCTCTTATTGTCAGAGGAAGACTATTCCAATAATGACTCCCCTTGACGGACTTAGACCTGGATACATGCCAGTGATAAAACCAAGTCCTGTCTGACTCACTTGTAGGTGGTGGTGACCCTGTTCTGTCGGTAGTCGTCCCACGAAGCGTACTCATACAGCACCTCTGTCCTGTAGGGAGTCCAGGGCATGACGTAGAGCCGGTCGCCCGCCTGTAGAGGGTCTTTACACCACGCCCCCGACTGATGCTCCGCCTCCAGGAGAGACGAGGCAGGGCCGATGCTGAGCAGTGAGCCCGGACACACGAAAACTGGGAACCGGGGAGGAAGGAGGGGGTCAAGAGCAGGATGTGAGGAGGAGCAGGAGAGAGAAGAAGAGAGTGGAAAGACAGTGAAGGCAGGTGCAAGATGAAAATGGATCGATGCATGAAAAATGTCATGAATCAGATGCAGCGAGATTTGAGAAACAGAAAGAAGAGACAAAGAGAGGAATTTAAAACACCTGAATTTGAAAAGAAAAGCAGCTTGAATATGTAAGTGTTGCATCACACAGTTATTGTGTGATTAATGTGTAATACGACTGGGGCACTGCAATTAAAGTGTTTTCATGTGGCTTGTGTTCAGACTTGAGTGTTTATGAGAGTTAGTGCAAAAAGACTGAGTGTGAGAGGTAGAGTCAGGGACGCTGAAGGCAGGGCTAAATTTTGCCTTGAAGTGAATGAGAGGGCAGGTTAGTTTACGCCAAGCACGATTGGTCCACCGACATGTCAATAACTGTATGGACACTTATGTACTTCTCACACTGGCATGCAAAGAGGCATGCACACACATTCACACAGAGAAGCAGTGCTTGATAAGCACACATCCAGACGGATAGTCACACACATTTGGTCTTATTTTTCCTATGGAGATAAATAAGGGGCTCTTCCTATAAGGGAAGAAAAGGGAAAATAAGCATGAACGGATGATTGGACAAGAAGGAATGAAGCAAAGATAGAGAGAAGAGTAGTGGTAATAGTGCGAGGATTATTCAGAGGATTATTTAAAATGATATGTTTGTGTGCTGTAGTTTATTTGTCTGTGTTTGTGGGCTGTTTTGTGCAGAAAGAGCAGAGAGAAGACTATAGACAGTAGAAAAATATTGAACCATCTGACAAATTCAGCAAAAAAAGACTCTAACATTCACAAAATCATTTAAAACAGGAACATCTAGACTAGAAGTCTGATCTAGTCACGTTATGTTGTAAGCTGCTGGTGAATGTGGAATAATTGATGTTGAATACTGTAAAAGCTACATAGAGACTTAAAAATATAGTATATTTATTTTATATAAAACAGTTTCCTTGTCAGCTTCTGATTCCACGGTCCACTATTCTTCTACTGTCTATAGAGAAGAGGTAAGATAAGAAGGCTAAGTGCAGAACCTGGATAAAACTGGATAAAAGGACGATTTTCCATACAACGAGAGATGGATAATATGGGAAAAAAGGATAAGGAAATGGAAAAAGGGGGCAACATCCAGCATGACTACGAAACAACGTCCTAGGGCAGAGGAGAGAGATGGCAGAGAAGAGCAGGAGAGAGAGAGAGAGAGAGAGAGAGAGTGGGGTTGGGGCAAGGAGAGATCAAGATGCTACAATATATAGTGTTTACCTTTTTGGTCCACTTCTACTCAAGCATAGGAAAAAAGAGGGAGAGAAAGAAAGAGCAGTCAGAGGATGAAAGAGGAGAAAAAGAAAAGCAAGAAAGCAAGCCAGAAATCAGGAGAAGAAGCGAGAGAAAGAGAGGTTGATAGGCACAAAGGACTGCACAATATTTAAGACATTTTATAACATGTGTACATACAACAGAAGACCAGACTGAAATTGAACTTTACATATTATATTATTATATCATCAATGAAGAGGTGAACCCACATAAGTCATGTGTCGTTATCACTTTGTGTACCCAAGAAAAACCAACGCAGAGAGACAATGAGACAAACTGTATTAAGCCCTATCTTCAAATGTAATGATACCACAGATAGGTATAGTTTTCCAAACATTGTGCAGTCCTATTAGACAGAAAGGAAGAAAAAACAGAGCAAGAGGAAGAAAGAGTCAGAAAGAAATGCACAGAAAAAGTGCTAATTCTCGCCCAAAATTTTAGTTCACATTTGCAGCCCTCCCTCCTAACACCCCCCCACTCCCCAGACGCCTCCTCCCCACCTCCACCCCTCTGAACCCCGCCGTCCCGACTCTCCTTCCTTCAATCAGGCTCCTGTGGAGAAAAGAGAGCAACTCCTGTGGCGTAAATCTGAAAAAGAAAAACCCACACGCATGCACACACTGCTCACACAGCCGAGATATGTACAGCTACGCAAACGTCTTACAACTGTCTGTCTGAACTTCCTCCATGAACCCTCTCAAAACACTCACACTCCCTGAGAAAAAAGAGACAGCATTTCTCTCATCTGACATCAGAGGTTATTACAACAAACTAAACAAATTCAAATGTAGGTAATACATTATCATGCAGTGTTGGGAGTACACTGTAAAACTTTTAAGTGTGAAATAAACAGTGGATGTGGTTTTCCCATCATGTTTTATATAGTGCAGTGTTCCTTTTGTACAGTACAACAATCCAAACTAGAAGCATAATTTATGTGAACCACATTACCAGATTACAACAGTAAATTTCAATATTATTGTACAACAGTAAATTTCAATATTATTGTAGTTTCATGGTTGAATGATTAATTAATCATTGTTTTATTCCAAGTTTGATAAGCATTGCCGTCTCTAAAATATTTCTCAATAATGTGTATACTGCTTTGAGTCGCTTTTTATATTAAATTAGAATAATTTTAAAGAAATCCAAAAATACTGAAATATATCAGGTTTTAATTTATGGGCAGAGGTGAGTAGTACTCAGTTACATTTATTTATTTTTACTTGAGTAACTCTATGAAGAAATTGTACTTCTCAGACTCAGACTGCATGTGGTGGAACTGCAGAGTAGTACTGAGTACAAAGTACTGAGAGTAGCTCATACCTCCCTCAGAGCACTGCAGCCACAGAACTCCTGATTCTTTCCATTGTAGTCTATTTTCACCAGGCGCCGCAGCTCCTGTATAAATAGTTAGTTACTATGTGAAAATTCTCTCCAATTTGTAAATTAATTTAAAATGTTTGATTCCTGTGTGCTGCTACCTCTTTGAAAGCTGCACACATGGTTTTGCAAAAGTACAGCAGAGCTCTGTGTGCATCTGAGCTGCCCTCCGCAAGGATAACGGTCCAGTACAGCAGTCGCTGATGCTCCGGGTGCAGTCTGAGTGAGGCATCAGTCTTACAATTACATTATTTTTATCAAATACATTTTTATTCTAACTAAAGTATTTTCTTGAACCATCGCTTGATTAAAACTCTTTCTTGAGTCAAATTTTTGGCAACTCTACCCAACTCTGCTTATGGGTCCCGACTCACAATTTGGGAATAACAATTTCACTTCACATTTTAAACATAAAACTTACAAAGCAAAGCAAAGTCTTACAGTGTAACATGTGTAAACATTTGTGTGTATTTGTAAATTACTCATACTCACTGTAGGGGACACATTCATATTGGATCTCGAGGTACTTGTATGTTCCAGGACAGGGGTCTGGGAACACGTCCACCCCCGCGACCACGACACACTGAGTCCTGTTGTTACACCTGCCCCACAGATGGATGGAGAGATGAGGGTTGATGGGTAAAAAGAGATAAAGGAGGGTGAGTGATTAGGAGACAGGAAAGGGGAAGGAAAGGACACTCGATTTGTCTCCTCTGCCTCTACCTCCGAGTGAATATTGATCAGGTCTTCTAGGAAAACACTGCTGAGTACATCGCTAATGGTGCAGCCAACCACTCACACACAGTTGGGGATGGCAGCACACGCACACAAACACACACAGGACTTACAGGACGAGCTCTGGCCTGATGCAAAGCTACATGTATGTACTACAGCCTTCATTGATCGACACAATGTTTCCAATGTGTACACATACTGAAAATGCACTGGTTTATACATCTGGCCAATGTACACTGTAGATAGATATCTGAGTAAAATGCAGTAATTAAGCTGTTTGCATTTTACTGCACTGATCAAATTAAGGCTAAAGAAATGGAGGATATACTGCAACACGCAGATTCAATGGAGCACTCACCTTTGGGCCATGATCTTGAGAGCATCTGGAAGGTAACATTGAGTATTCTCCATCTGAAAGGGGTCTGCGTCACAGATCTTGTCATCCGTTCGTCCGTAGTTTGCCGTCTCTACCATCACTACATCACTTCCTGGGCAGCGCAGCTCAATGGGATAGCCCTCACAAGCTAGCTCCCTGCGGAGCAACCCAAACGGCATCGCAGCCCGCGACATGGCAGCTGTGGGCCCAAAGGAAAGCATGAACAGTACGGTTATTTTACTTAATGGATTCATTTAACAGATTTTATTAACACTGTTGGCTTCAATATATTTCTCATAAAAAGTATAATTATTCATTGATTTGAAAAATGTATTATTATTATTATACAGGACAACATAGCGTGAAATGGGGAACGAGAAAGGACGACATTCAGAAAATTGTCAGAGCTTTGAATCAAACTCGCGACACTCAGACCGGCCACACAGAGCACGGCATATGCTTAAAGATACACTATAATTTTTCTGATAGGACCTACCTACCTACCTTGTCTCCATGGATATTATTGCTTTGCCTGGAATGCTCCGCAGACACTGTGTGGCAATAAACATATTTACCTGGAGGTGCTTTAAAATACCTTAAAAATAATTCCACTCGTATTGTTAGTGGGCTCGCCTCTCCACAGATCCGACTTGTAACTTCACCTGCTTGTCTCAATGAAAATAATAAAGTTTAATGTATTGTACTGTATATTGTATATATTGTATGTATTGTATATATTGTGGAAGATTACAGGCAAAGCAATATCATCTCCATGGAGACAAACCGGTGCCAGACCCTCCAGCCTCTATTGCACCTTTGAGAGTTACTCATATTTGGACTAGTTAAGGTGGAACAGCGATGCAGAGGTAGCAAGAGTTCCAAAGCATCAAACTACTAAGTAGCTCAGACTGAGCACTGTGGTGCCATAGACTGTAACATTTCGTGGTGCTGGCGGAGGTGCAGCGGTGGTCTGGAATAATTGCATGGGAAATCTCTTTACCTACCTTACCTTACAAATGGTTAGTTACCGTCTGAACATGTGGTCTCAGTAGTGCAACTTTCAAAGCCTGTGACCACAAAAGCACAGCAGGCATCCACATGCCGTCTAATGCACTCTACAAGAATGCCGCTTCAACAGTCGCACTGTGTGCAGTCTGAGTGAGGTGTAATATACTGTTGCAATATAAACGTTGTGATCAATATTTTGTTCTTCACAAATTTTACGTATAAACACACATCACTTCGAAATTAGCACTAATTTGGTGTATTTGTTATTTTGTTAACAACAAACAAATGAAAACATAATATGTCCTATGATCTTAAAAACGATTCTTATAAACAGACTGTCTAATGTTATCACAATATCCTATTTGTACATTTTCACATTTTAATGAAATATATAATACGCTTTCACATAAATTAATTGAAATAATGGCACCTTTCTGTAATTGTGATATTTAACACTCAAATGTGTGTGAACATGCTGTTTGTGTGAAGGTTAACACTGGAGGCATTCCCAGATGTAAAAACAACGTGAGTTAAATCCCATAGCACCTTGGTTGTGACACCTCTGTTTGATGTGATACAATGTTACAACACAAAATCTACTGTTTTTAAGCCACAGAAACAGATAAAGCCCGCACTTCTGTCAGGGCCCTGCTGAAAATAATCTGATGGTGTTTGATTTTCTTTACTTCTCTTGACATAAATCGGTGTAGATCAGAGAAACATTGTGTGAATACCTGACTGCCATATTAATCCATGTAAGGCATAGTAACAGAGAAAAATCATATTACTTTCACCTTAATCTGGTTGTCCACATCGAAGTGAGCATTACCATTTAGCATATTAAATCCTGGTTTAAACCCACCACATTGCTGTAATCTGTATGGGGCTGCTGTAACTGTCTGTGACACTGAATGACAGATTGTTGATTAACTACGAAGCCGACGCTGAAATACTCCATTTGGCAAACTGCTCACTTGAAATGTGCCGCTAATCTTTGTTTATGTGGGTCACAGTGTTTCATAAAGCTTGGCCAGGATGACTTTGACTTACAACTCCTTACTTAGTATTGAGTCATACATTGGCTTCATGGACATTTTGACATTTCTTCACTACTGAGCTATATCTTGAGTGTACATGGCTTTGTATGGAGATCAAAATGTTAAAGATGACATACAGTGGTTTTACGGGTATTAAGTTATAAACTACAACTTACATAGATCATTATTTTACATTTTGTTAATTGCAAACTGCAATATTGATCAAAAAAGGCTTAATTATGAAACATGTCCATCAATTTCAAAATTGCAGAGCAGCCTCTTCATTCTTGAATTTCACAGGAGCAAGCAGTAGTGGATTTTGATTTTGCCCGTTTTTAACTGTTAAAAATGTGTGACAATTTTGGAACTGTAGGTGTATAATCCGACATTAGATTTTTAAAAAATAATCGCACATAAGTACTGAGCAGTGGGCGGGGATAAGGGGTCGGTGAAAACAAGTTTCAAATACAGGGCAATCCAGGATTACACAAGCATGCAGAAATCAATCAAAACACAACTTTGAGTAAGCTAATGATGAGGGAAATGCTCTTAAAAGTAGATCTTACATAACATGACTACTTTAGTTGTTTAATAATAACATGTCTAAAAACCACAGTGTGATTTAATTTAAGAAAATACACACAACTAATAAAACAAAAGGTAGTAACTTTGCTGTTTGTTTCATTAGAGATAGATGCCTTTTTTAAATGAATCATGGCAGTGAAGGTCATTTTAATATGTTTAATTAGTGTCTGCTCACCTTTTGAGTTTTCAAGCATATTTTATTTGACAGAGAGAGGAATCCACAAAAGCACGATTTAGGGGAAATCCTTACCTTGACCAAATGGGACAATGTGGGACAACATGAGCACACAAGCTCCCAGAAACCACACAGACGAAGCCATGATGGAGGGAAGAGTTATGACGTCGCGCCGGCCGCCACGGTAGGAGAGCCTACAGAGAGAGCAGAGAATAGGTGAGACAAGAAACTGAACTGAAAATTCTTTTATTGTTTTTATATTATGTGTTTGTGTAGATAAGTCCAACCGGGAACTCGAGTTGAAAATTTGCACTAAACTCTGAATGAATCACATCAGTTGCATGCTTTGTCTTGGAATTGACTGCACTGTCCATGCCAAATAAATAAAATAAATAGACACGTTCCCAAGTGGGTGGGGGTAATAGTTCATTCTTCTGAATTCTGAAACACTCATAGTTCAAAATCTGCAGGCCTTTAAACTGTTGTCAGACATATTATTATAATTATTACAGAAATATCCACAGCAAATTTGAGAAGACAGTTTTCCATGCCCATTCAGTGAGTTCCACAGATCCAAACATAAAGATACAGGCCTATCAGCATACATCGAATCAGAAACTCAAGAAAACAGGCTTCTACCCATAGGCTATCCCTTTAATGGGTTATGCTTTGTGTAGTATATCTCTGCCATTGTAGCCTATATTATTCAACACAATTAGCCTAGTTACTGTTAATAGGCTAGATGCTATTAATCTTTCATTATAACGTCTACTGGCTTAGAATCAGCATTTTCTACAAATAAGATCGTCTCAGCCTTGTTTAAATTTTGGCTGTTCTGCGCATCTCTCCAGACAATAGAAGTGGCACGTGAGAAAAATAGCAGGCTGAGATGGCGAGGCAGAAGAGTGGCACAATGGCGGAGAGAAACCGAGATAACTATTGAACAATCGACTCTCTGCGAAAGTCCCTCAATCTGCTGTTACCATGGTGACAGGCTAGCACGGCGCAGCCGAGATGGAGACAGCGACGACGTGTGTTTGTGCGCGGCTTCGAGTGAGAGTGCGCACGCAAGCTAGGCAACGTGTTTTACGTCCTTAATTAGCCAGCAGCGACACCGGCATCTCTGACCCATAAAAGCGCAGACAACACACACACTCAGAGGAGAGAGGAGCCGAGCGGAGTGAGTGTGCTAGGCTAACGCTGTAGACCACTTTCCAGTAATGCTGAATAAATGATGGTGCGTGGAGATGAGCCCTTTGCCTGGCAGGGGTAATGAGGTAAACAGTGCGATCAGAGGGGCAGCGCCGCGTGGAGGTACGCGGAACATAACGGGATGTACAGGACAGGCTGTGACGGGCCGCTGGCAAGAGAGAGAGGAAAACATGTGGATGATAGGCCTACTTAAAGTGCATATGCCAGGTTCTTCTCATCTTCTTTCTCATAGTCTATTTTTTTTTAATCTCGTTTGGTGAGGTAGTCCCGTCCGTAAATATTTAGTTTTCCATCAATCTAGTTGCAGTTTGTGAAGAAAAAATAAATAAAAAATAAAATTACAGGAAGTAGAAATGAGTTCAATCTAGTGGCAGTTTGTGAAGAAAAAATAAATAAAAAATAAAATTACAGGAAGTAGAAATGAGTTCTAAACAGAATCACTCTATCTATGTCATCAATAAACGACATTTCATCGAAAATGCGGTAACTGACACATTTTACTGACAATTTAAACAGTCATTCAACAAAATAAAGGCACTGGCTTAAATACTACTGCATACTAGAGCTCGGGATAGAACGTCGAAAAACAGCCGTTACCATGAAAATCTGCCATGTTTGCAGCTGGTGTGTTAAACTTACATAGAAACATGAGCCAAAACAATGTAAAAAAAAAAAAAAGTGAACAAAAAATCTATGAAAGACCCTGATAAACTGCTTGGTCGCTTCTGGTAAATACATTTATCAATATATAGTGTTAGAATACTTTTGAATTAACGCTAAAGGTAACTGAAAATTCTATTATGTGTGGGTGTGGGTTAGGGTTAGGGTGTGACATCATGATCCCAAACTCAATTTGTCAAATTATAACTAATTAGTCTAGATTTTGCCCTTGTTTAGCCTACAGTATCATTCTAGGTAGGCTAAGAGTTATGGAACTAACTCACAGTTGGCAGCGCGTCATATTAGGAAGCGTGGTCTGCCTGGAAACATGGGGAAATCTCCTTTGATTTAATAGAAAATGCAAGTTTTTCCCTCTTCAAATACGTTTCCTGTGTATTTTAGTCTGTGTGACTCATTCATCCAGGAGTGTTCCATTGTTAAAAAGGTTTCAAAGGTAGTCATCTCAATCTATGAAACTAGAAACCTCGATATTTATGTTGAGTCACAACTGAGTCTTAATGGAAGTCGTTGACGCAGTGTTGTTACCCCAGAAAAGTAAAACTGATTGTTCTGTAGACGTCAACGTGACATGCTACCCTATCTTATACACTTTTCTTATTGTTACTTGTTTTGGTGGGAAACATGTGGAAAATATATCTTGTAGTTTTATTTAAGTTAAATGGCAGTTTATGAGGAAAATTTGAAAAATAAAATTAGAAAATTACAGGAAGTACCACTGTCTGAGTTCTAAATGGAATCCCTTCAATATGAAACATTCCATCAATAAGGCAGGGACAGGCGACTGACAGCTTAAACATTAATTTAACAAAATAAATGTGTTACCGGGTATTACAGTTACTACAGTCCTGATGAATAAATGGCAAAAGTCACATTTTGCATAGTTGGATCTTAACAAGGTTCCAAGTAGAGCTTCAATAAGCACCAAGAAATCGGAGTGTGACTAAAAAGCAACGTTTGAGTAAACGTTTTATAACAATTAAACTGAAATATGCTGTTCTGCAGCTGATCAAAAGTCTGGGACCATACCTCAAAAAACAATCCTGAAACCCCCTCAAAACAGAAATCAAAATCTCAAACACGACCTCAAATAATGAGTGGCGCCACCGTTATTGTTGATCACTTCAAAATTGGTTGCGGCATGCTTGATGCAAGCATTTCCAGGAGGTGAGAGGGAACATTTCTCCAAGTGGTGAAGACAGCCTCATGAAGGGCATCTACTGTCTGGAACTGTTGTCTATTTTTGTAAACATCCCGTGCCGTCCATCCTCCAAGGTTCTCAGTTGGATTCAGATCAGGAGAACAAACAGCATGGTCCAAAAGAGTGATGTTATTCTCCTGAAGAAGTCCATTGTCCTGTGGGTTTTGTGAACTGTAGCGTTGTCCTGTTGAAAAACCCAGTGGTTCCACAGACGGGGGCCTCAGCCATGAGGGATGCTCTCTGCAACATCTGCACAGAGCCCCCTGCACCACCTGCAGCTCCATTGTTCCACTAAAGGAAAAAGCACCCCAGACCATTATGGCGCCCCCTCCCTGTGGCGCGTGGAAAACATCTCAGGTGGATCTCATGCCAGTAATGTTGGAAACCATCAGGACCATCAAGGTTACATCTTTTCTCATCAGAGAGTAAAACTTTCTTCCACCTTTCAATGTCCCATGTTTGGTGTCTCTTGTAAAGTCCAAGCGGCAGTTTGACTAGGAATTTGAAGACGTTTTTTCTTTTTGAAGCCCTTTAGTTGCAGATGCATCTGGTGGTTATTGGACTGCAGTCGGCACCAGTAACAGCCTTAATTTGGGTCGAGGATCGTCCAGTGTCTTGATGGACAGCAAATTGGATCCTCTGGCTCAGTGCTGTTGACTTTTTTGTTCCATAACCCTCAGGATCTTTTAAGAAATTCAAAATGACTGTCTTGACTGTATCCCACCTCAGCAGTGATGGCGCGATGTGAGAGGTCCTGCTTATGCAACTCAACAACCCAACCACGTACAAAAAGAGATTTTTTTTTACCTTTGCAATCAAAACGTCATGACAGTGTGAATACCTGACAGAAAATGACACTGAATCTACATATTTGCACAGATTTTAAAGGCATGTGGTCCTAAACTTTTGATCAGCTGCAGAACAGCCCATTTCAGTTTAATTGTTGTTTAAAATAAAATGTTTACTCAAACTTTTTTGTTGTCTCACTCTCATTTCTTGCTGCATATTGAGGCTCTACTTGTAACCTTGTTAAGATCCAACCATGCAAAATGTGACTTTTGCCATTTACTGGTCAACTGTTCTTAATTATTGGGACGTATTTGTCAAATCATAACTATTGTGCAAAGTATGTGGGTTTTGGTTGCTATAGGTATACAGTTATGAAATTACCTCTAGACCTACGTATGTACTGCTCATGTCCAACCAGGAAGTACAATTATAACCTTCACCAAAATTGTGAAAATAGGGGGAAATAGGCACACATTTTTGTAACATCTTAAATATAATGCTGTATTTTAGTAAAATCGAACCTGTCATATGCACTTAAATTATCTATGGTTTGAATGGGCAAAGGTCATTACGATGTCACCTATAAACATAAACATGAAGTTGAAGCCCACAAATAGACTGAACTCTTGATCCTGCACAGAGGGGCAGCTGTACACCATGTCTATCATTTTCCAAACTCCCTCTGCACTAGGGTGAAATTACATAAGCAACATTTAATTCAAAGTAATTGAACAATTTGAAATGAAGTAATATGTTAAGTTTGTCATAATTCGCTGGCAAGGTTATATGGTAAATATGCCCAGCTAATGCAGCAATGTTTTCTGAGAGCAGAGACACCTTGATTAAAGCAAGGGCTGTATGAAACTGGTCCAAAACAGAAATGTCAGAAAACCAATTATTGTTACAAACAATCATTTATTCTCTTTTGTATGTTTCCCTTTCCATATAATGCCACCTTCAACTATTGACCTGTGTAATTTTGTCCAGATGTGCAAAGGCATCATTTTTATTTGCTCATATGTATTTGCTCTGTCTTCTTGTTAGGTAATGACGACAGGCAGATTTAGGTCACTCCTCAACAAATGTCCAACATGCATTCAAAGAGACGCTTACACACATCATGCACACGCAAGCGAAAGCAGCAGAATAAAAGAAAAATGGAGACCCCTGCCTTTTTCTTTAGGTCCACTGAACCAACAAGACGGTATTAAATGCCCCAGGACCACGCATGTAAACACAACCGTTCATAATAGATACATAGACTTGCAAGTACGCACAGTGTCATCTCCAAAACCCTTATGGCAGCATGTTCTTTTGCTCCAACCCCCTTCTCCTCCTCCCGACACACACACAGAGCCTGGAGAGTGGATGAAAGTGGAGCAAGGACACTGATGGGCCCTGACAAAGCCACACACCCCTGTTCGCAGCACCACGCTCCCAGCCTGAAACCAAAATCCAGCCCCAGGCCAACCAACGGCCTACTTGGATGAGCAGGGTTCCAATCAGAGCTAGTGCATGTGAACAGGGCCGGGAGAAAAATGGATTACACAAGCATTAGTGTAACTGTATGCATTATCTACATACTAATTAAATTAAACAGTTTTACAGAACATTTCAAGTGTGCAGTATAGCTAATTGATGGATTCATTATGTATTTTTATCTCACTGAGTATTATTAAAGGTAACATGTTCACTGTTATGTACTATTTTCTATTGTTTACTCTCACATATTCTCACATGCATATTGTAATGCGAAGTTAAGTACGTGTTGTAATCTGTGTATTCTGAGTTGCAGAATAGCATCGTGTTTTGCAGAAAGATACGGATATACAAAAGGTCACCATAATCAACTTAAGAAGGAAACATCTGTTGGGTGGCCACCATGGAAGTGGAAAGAAGTCACGATGACATTGAATATTTTGTTTGTTATTTTGTTGTGAAGTGTTATCCTGTTTTCCCACTGCCTTTTAATATGTTTCCCCCATCCCTTGAGATAAGGCAGTGGCTATGTAACTAGGGTTCCTAATCTTAATAAAAGAGGAGAGGGACGGTTGAGACTTCAGAGGGTTCGGAGCACGAGAGCTGGTAGATGTTACTGAAGGCTTTCCTCTCCGTTCTCTCTCCTCATGAGTAAACTAAATTAATCTCTCTTGTCTTTCTTCTTTACACTAGCGGGGTTGCAGAACTTAACCTGAACCTATCAGTGACATTTATTGAATTGTAGTGCAATGTCAACAGTCAATATGAGCTTCTAAAACATTTTCAATATCTTCATAATCAATAAAAACAAATACACATAATTTTAGATATACAGAATACAATGTACTGATTTTACTACTTAATTAAGTAGGCTCTGTGCACATAGCAGCAGTTGTCTATGTATTTTTAAGAGTGTAATACTAGAGTCAGTACTTCCTGTCTAATTCTTGTCTGTTTATAAAGGGACATATTTGTGTCTCAGTGCTAAGATAAATTTTACTTTACTTTACTACAAAATTTAAAAATAAATTGCCAAATGCTGCTATGTGCACAAAATGCTATTTTTTAAATGCACCCGAACTCCCCTCGATGGATGACATTTTTCCGATATTTGATGTCACTTCTGAGAACGTTTGCCAAACTTAGGGTACTCAAGAGCATGTTTAAAGGCTAATAACAATATAAGAAAATGCAAAAATATTTTTCCTGACGTTCCCAAATTAACTTTTAATGGCATTAACAGAGATATAAGATAATATGCTGCAAGATTGTCATATCTTTTGCCTAATTGCTCTTCAATTTTCATTTTTACTCATTAATCTGTTCCAAATGACAAATCTGATGCATTGAGCACAAACTAGGAATGACAAATTGGCACACAGAGACTGAGGAAGCTTCGAAACAATTCTGGTGCCAAAGGCTAAATTTTCCATATTGGATGAATACCAATATTTGGGACAGATATATCGCCCATCCAACTGAGGCAAACCAGAGGTGAAATTGGTATTGTTTAACTGATGCTATGACCCAGTCATTCCATCATAATGTACTCAAATTATTTCCTGCTCCAGTATTCTGGTTGTAACAGAAAGGGCATCCAGTGTAAAAAAGTGAACAGACAGAAAAATAAAAGTGCAAATACGCTATAGATTAAATAGTTGCATTAGGTTCTAAAACTGTGGAGATTACTGTATGGCCACTACATAATCCTCTTATGTATATTAATTCCCCTTTGCTTGCATTGGTTAGTTTTTCCCTCCAAATTTCCCTGCCTCAGACGTAATAAAATAAAATGACACAAAATATGCTTTTTCTGCAGCATGGCCACTGTATTCAAAGTATACAGCAGCAGTGAACAAGTCCAAAGCTGTAGCTACAACTAATCACATCTTATTGATTTCTGTTTGGTTGCTTTATTCTCACAGTGCAAGAGCATTGGTCATTTAATCACGCAGTGCTTTTAGAAAATACAATAAAATACTTGTAATATTACATTTTCGAGAATCAATATACATTCAGAACTAATGTGTTGCATTGTCTGTGTTTGCTGGAGCAGAACATGGCCCAGTGCAGTGGAGTTTTACAGAAGGAGGAATCCTCTTTTGCTCCACAGTTTTGAGAAGACTGCACTGCAGATGTGTCTTTGTGTGGCATCTTTGTCAAACTATGGTTTGATTGTATAACAGATAATGGTTGGTTAATCTCTTTCTCAGGCCTTGTGAATCTTTTTACTGTTTGAAACTTGTTGGAAACTTCAGTAAATATAGAGTTTGCCAGTTTATTCAAATTACTCCTGTTATTGGTTACATCAGTGACTGAGTCCAGCCCCATAAGTTACAATACTCTAATGTCCTCCCGTAACACTTGGACATGAGCTACGTATGACTGTTACCGGAGTGCTTGTTTTAAAGCAGGTCCCCTGGGCACTCTCCAGTCAAAGCACTTATGGGGTTTTAGAGCCTCAGTGTTTGTCTGGTCGATGCATGACTCTGGGGAACAGAGGTGTCGCACTCTGTCAATCACTTACTCATTCCAGAGAGGGACCTGGACTTTAGGGTGTAAGGCCAAGATCAAGGAATTGTCCAATAGCCTTGAAGCCCAAAATTGTGACAAACCTGGCCTGTTTAAATTACACAGAGTGAACAAATTATATTTTCTTACATTTGAATGCCTCAAATGCATAAAATGGTAAAGGAAGCTGATTAAACATTCACTCATGTTTATCATATTTTGTGCTCCCGTTATTAGGTTTTCTCAGTTTTGGCATTATATTTAAAAATGCATTTATTCTGTCCTAACCTACTCTGTGTGAGTGACTGTATATAGCCTAATATCCACAGAAATTCACAGAATGATGAGAAAAATCATTGCTATTATTTACAACCAAAGTATAACATCTTTTGAATGTGAAAAAGTCCTCAAAATGTTGTAACAACAGAAAGCTGCTATTTCATCCGGGTGATGCTGACATAATGCTGACAAAAGTAGCCTACCTTTGCACACCCGTATGGATAAATATTAGGGCCTCTAAATTAGCCTTAAAATAGCCTATTATGACAATAGTCACATCTGTGCTTGTGACTTACCACTTTCTTTTCATTCTTTTTGGCTTATGGAAAGCTCCAGCTGCTCCAGGTCTGGGATACAGATGCGATCACGTGTGCCGTGGTCGCCGTGCGTAAAGAGTGTCCAACGTGCCATGGCACACGTGAGATGAGTACACTTCTCTTTCAGAGCTCCATGTGCCACAACGATAGTGTGCTTTATTTTCTACATATCTGTTTAATAACAGGACTTCTTCTTCTTTACCCAGTGTTGCTCCTTTCTTCATTTTCAATTTATCTCGACCTAGATAGCTGTTTTATTATTAACATAAATGTATTGTTTTTGTTTCCACAAAAATATTTCTAACATTATTTGGGTGTTTTTTGTAAAGCATTGTCAATTAGTCAGAGCACTTTCGTTGCCCAATATTCTCAATGCATTGCCCATATCCATGAACATGAATAATACATGAGCCCCACACAACCACATTTTAAGACCCAGCTGTTGCCTTTTTCAGACATCCCAGTGTGCTATGCCAACCTGCAACGTGCCAAGAAGACTTCATACAATGTAATGTCCAGGAATTAGGTAGGTTTTCCTGTGTCTAGATTAAAACCGATGTTTAGAACTGATGCTTTTAGATGTGGGCCAGCCCTTAGTGTCTGTTCAGTCAAATGTCTTATATTCCATTATGTGAACTTGAGAGTTTTAGGAAAACCACAGTTCTTTTTCAACCTTTTCATTTAATGATACTATTATACATGCTAGTCACAACATACTAGTCACAACAGCACACACACAGCAAGTTCAATTTCCCCAAATGCCTCAAAATTCAAATCCAAACCTTGACAGTGGCATTCATCCTCTCCCTGCTCCATCCTCTCCACAGCCACTGTCCCGCCTCACGCATCATGCCTGGCCTCCTCCACTGACCCAGTCCTCTCTTCGCCTCTCTAAAATATTGATAGCAGACTCTCACTCCAGTCTCTCTTTCCGCTCAGGTTCCCATCTGCGGTGAATCAGCAAAGCAAACGAAAGCAAGCGACTGAGGCCTCTATATGTGAGTCCAAATTACACCCAACCTCACTGCAGCTGGAGCAACACAGATTCCGCAACACCAAAGAAAATGCTCAATAATCAACATTAGAGCCACCTGGGACTATCCCCTCTTATATGGCGTTGTGGGACACCCGGGATTATTAGGCCACCTTTCTCAATGCACTCCTCTGTGGCTCATCACGTGCACATGAATATTTCATATGCCTTACACTCACTCATAGTGACTCTAACAGCAGTATTGCATAGTGAGCTGCAATAGGTCGAGTCGCTGAGGTTTGTGATTTTGATTACGTTCCTTCTTTTATCAAGCCTCTCAATCTAATTTCTCCAAATCTACATCATAATGTCATAAGCATGTATGGAGCTATGAATATGAAATGTATCAGTTGGGAAGATATAGCATGCAAAAAAAGAATATCTTGTAAATGCAAAATCTTAAATTAATAATGTTATTGATTTAAGATCACATTACCCCGGCCAGTCCCATATGGTGTCATCAAGTGTCTAGCATATTGGCATCATACAAAAAGCTTCCATTAATGGATACTTCAGTGGTCCAGGATGAGAAACAAAACAATAGACCAATTATCTATGCTGTAATTTATGGGTCACATTCACGTAAAGATAAAAGTGACCTATCCTAGCCCAAGTCTCGTTATAGCACCATTACAGTGTGGCTCCCACTGTAGGCGTAGCTTATTCAATTACATCGTTATTATGATGCTGAACATTGTTTTATATCTGGCTGTCTAAGCTAAGTAAAACAGGGAATGTACCCTTGATGAGGCCCATGCAGAGGAGCATCACATCCCTGGCCCTGACTGATCAAATGGCCCTTGACAACAGCAGCAGCAGCAAAGGACGCAGGGCTCCTCAGCTGTCTTCTCAAGCATTGATCATGTACGTGCACGAGTGGAGAAGGATACGTACAAGAGGGGCGGGGTGCATCCTCATAGCCTATATCCATATCTTACCCTCAGTCCTCCGGTTTCCCTCCTCCTCTTCCTCGTGCTGCTCTCTCACTGCGTCTCCCGCATGCCGTCTCGAGCGTCCGCGCCCTCACCCACTCCTCTCCCGTCCTCCTCCCTTTCCTCCAGATGCATGAAATATGAATCAAATATTCAATAGGGAACGGCGCTGGCTCGGTACCAGGGTGTTTGCTCGGGCACGGCAGTCACTATGAGGCGGTCATTAGCGACAACAACTGGGCGTTCTCTTTCCAGTTTACAGTAGCCCTCCCTCCGCGTCCTGTCGAGGCTCGATGTCTTCTCCGCTGCGCTGTGTGACCGTGCGTCACGTTGGTATCACAATTCCCACGGGTTTCATGCCCAGAGATGATGCGGGCCTGGTATAGCTCCGGTGCATACGGCGAGAAATGGAAATCCAACGAACAATACTAATTAGGGCAGAAGGCGCGCAATGTGCATCGATGGCTCTCATTTGGACTTGCCCATTGTCGGTGTTCTACGCGCTCCCAGTCTTACATCCATGCAGTAAATGGCAAAAGAGCGTCGACGTGATCCCCATATCCTTGAAGAATCGCAATAAGGCGCAGCACATCAGGATAGATGCGCGGCGGCTTTTTCAACCAGAACAGAGAAAGGTGCAGTGATAAATTATAAAAAATGAAAATAAATATAGGACAAAAGCACTGGCTGAGGTGTAGAGATACGGTTTCTTGCTTCTGGCCTCGCCTTGCATCCGTTCATCTCTGCTTTCTCTCTCTCTCTCCCTCTGTCTCTCTCCATCCGCTGGTCCCGCTTGTTGCGCGTTCTGCACTCGAGAGCGCGCAACTTGTGTGCGTATACGCGCGTGTGCGGCGCTCGCATGTACAGCGAGGGAGGCAGAAAGCGAGAGCGAGGCAGAACCTCGTCTATATTATCAGGGTTTGTCTGAGTGAGCAACAATAAGCTGCTGTGCTGGCAAGAAAAAGCTGTGGAATAAGTTGAAGCTATGTTGGTTTGGCCGTGTCTGCTCACCCCAGATGCCTTCGACATCACCTGTCAGCACAGTGCAAGTTTCCTCCATCTCATCTTCTTCCTGGTAGGGATCAATTATATTCCGTTGTGGGTGTTGGGCCTATTGTCCTTAAAGCTGTGTCAAAACTATTGAAGGATTATTATCATAAATGCGCAATTACTTGAGCAAAAACACCTTATTATAAACCCCCAAATACAATCAATCTGTCCACATTTCATTGGCATACAGGAAGCAGTTTATTACAATCTGTAATTGGAATTTTGTGTATGCCACCAGCAAGCAATCATACTGTGCATTTCTGATGCCAAGGTTGGCTACTGTCATCAAGTGTGTTTATGGCATCAGACTGTGATGTACATCACCTTGTCACAGTTTAAATTCCTGTTGTCAATCAGATGCCTCCTCCTTTCTTCACCCTTGAACTGATCATTTGTTACCACTTTGGCAGCCCTCTATTGCTGTTTATAGACACATCTGTTAAAGGTACGAAAACCCTCTCTGAGATGTCACCCACTGCATACTAATTAGTCTAACTGCACAAAAGCAGGTTACATATGCAAGGAGCGAACATCTTTAGTGTCAAGCAAGATGACTCATATTCAGTGTTAGAGAAGCAGAAACTGTTTCACCATTTCACTCCTCTTTTACGTCTGATTGCCTTTAAGCAATAAAGAGGAATGCAGCCTCATGAACATTTAGCACACCTGGGAAAAATACTCTTTTTGTACTAATTCATGTTTTAGTTTATGCTGGGTTTGATTGGATCATATCAGGGCTGTGGTTGTTTAGTCCATTAATTGGTCGATGGTGTTGATGTATTACTCGACTAAGTATTTTATCAAGATCTTAAGGATATATATGGACCACAGCAAAAAGGAGAAATTAATTAATTTAATAAATTGAATCTGCCTTTTCATTGATGAAGATGCTGTTCACTAGTGCTTCATTGCAGACTTATTTTTGTGCAATATCCTAAAACTATGAGTCTTTTGATGCACAGGGTATCGACCAAGAGCTTTTTTAGTCCACTACAGCCATATATCATAATAATGTTCATGTATGATACACATTATAAAGTCATGATAAAAAAATTGGGAAATGGTTGAAATAACATCCCTAGGGGCCATAAAACAGGCCATAATAGCCAGACTTGGATCAGACCTAACCTTGGCATGACAGCTTTCTTGGCAGCGTTCAAAGACTAAAAGACAGCCAAGTATAAACCGGGGTCAGCAACGGTTAGCAGCATTCACCGTTCCTGTTACATTATTTTATTGGATGTTGGCACATCTATCCTCTTTTCTGAGGCTACAGCAGTGAGACAGACACAGTGAGAAGCAGAGCTGTTAAAGACAGATCTCTCTTCTTTGACATTTCTCTTCTTTAAAACAGTTTTTGCAAAGAACATTTTTATTTACAAGAAATGTTCACAATTCACATTCGATGCCAGAATGTTTGATGACCTTATACTTAAAGCATCTCCAAATACAGGCACTAAATAGATGTAATTATACGGCCCGTTATAAGAGAATGCTGCAACTTTACCTCATTAAATCTCATACCTTTATCCCCCTGACTTCATTACTCAATAGCAGAACAATGATTTAGTGGCAGATAAAGCTATTTTTGTACATTAAATATGGCATATATCCCTTTGAATTCTTTGGAGAAGCTTCATGACCTTCTCACATGTGTTTAAAAGACCAATTACTGCAGCGTTACAGACCTCTTCAGTCACTAATAATGTGCTATTTTCTTGGCCTCTGTCACCAAGGTGACTCTGCGCCACCATCTCCTCCTCCTCCATCCGCCTCTGCATCTTTTCTCCTTCCCCATCCTCCAAACTGCTTCTTCTTCTTCTTGTTTTCCACCTTGTACTTAAGTCTCCTTACAGGGTCAGTCAGACTCCTCATTGACTTCTCACTGATGTCGTCAGTGATCATAAAGTTTCTGTCGATGATTTCGGCTGCCTCGTGCCAGTTCTTGTAGCAGTCTGGACCAAAGTGCAGTATCTCCCCTACTGCATTTGGGATGAGTACAGAGCTGTCCGGGCGCAGGACAACCACAGTGGGCACCTCCTTTATATTAAACATGGCTTCCAGCTCCCTGCAGACATGCATATTTTCATATAGACTTAATTTACCCTTACACTAAAATGTATTTGCATTACAATCAGCCACCAGCAGGTTGGGCACACAGCTTTGACCACTCACCTCCTGTAGGGGTCCTCGTAGGCCAGAAACAGGCATTTCTTTGGCAGCTCTTGGAGGAAGCTTTCCTGGTCCTCCTCTGACTGGTCCATGCTGAAAAAACGTTATGGATTTGTCTTTTGTCTATGTCATGCATGTGTTGCTATTCTCTTCAAGGAGTTAAAGTGGTCATCTGGACTTGGATGACACTTATCTCATGACAAGACAGACATGGAAGGACAGGTGAAGGACACCATTTTTAGAGCATGTTGGAACCTCAATGGCATGACAATATTTTCTTTTATATCCTGATAATATCTTGCTGATATTATTGTGACGTTTTACTCCTAGATCAGTGGTTCCCGAACCTTTTCCCCCAAGTACCACCAGAGAATACCTTTGGCTTCCTGAGTACCACCAAATCTACATTTGGGTCTATAAAAGGACAATTTCAGGTCTAAGTTAGGAATAAATCAGGTCTTAAATCAGTGTCATTGTCATTGTCACAGTCGTTTTAACTAGAAATTTACTAAAGGAAGAGCAAAAATGTGAATATCTTACTCTAAATGAATTAAAGATTACAATTGACGGTGTCCACGTACCACCAGAAGGAGTTTGTGTACCACCACAGTTTGAGAAACACTGTTCTAGATCAAAGATGCATGATTAGTTTGGCATATTTAAGAATAAGTAGTTATAGAGACTAGTAGTTGTAGTTGTGGAAAAATGATAACAGAATCACATTTTATGACCAATCGAGACATGTGAAACCTCAGGGTTCTCTATTTATAATGTATAGTCAAGTCATACATAATATATACAATGTGTCGCTGTGGCTGTTATACCTGATGTAGAGCAGGACCAGCTGAGCAGAGCGGTCCACATAGAACTCGTCTGTGAGTCGTTTGTAGAAGTCACAGAGAGCTGGAGCAAACTCCTGGCACCTGTCACACGCTGCTGATCCAAAGAAGAGCAGCAGGATACGGTTCTGCAGACGATTCACAATCTCCCGCTCTGTGTCCAGTTCATCCTGGTCCCTGTTGTTTTTAACCAAGACCCGGTCAACAAACAAGTCCACCATGATGCCGGGTCTCTGGTATGGGATGATATGAGGTAAAATTCACTCTACAGGCATAACATTGTGACTGTACATTTTATATTCATTGTGGCATCTTGTGCGAGTTGGCTGCCAATCTGCGCCAACAGTCTCTCCAATCACTTCCTCTCATTCTCTCATGTACCAACTTTAGGCTATAGGTAAAGTTTCCAAATCAAAGCGTTCTGATACTGCTACAAAAAGCTATCTCCAAAGCTGCAACTAATGTTTCACTTTGCCACTTTGCAATTGCAGTTTTCTATATAAGTAAAACAGCGGTGGCCCAATGACAGGTGATGCATGTGGGGAAGACTGATTCAACAGACAAACCTGTGCAATTGTAAATACGGAAGAAGTTAAAGCTAAATTTGATAAATGGTGTCCCAAAACTGATTGATTGAGTAAATTGCGTAAAGGATTGCTGTGGTCATATTGTTATGCTTGATTGGTATAAACTTCAGGTCGTAAATGTTTTTCTTTTATCAAATATGGTACATTAAAGTAAAAAAAAGCAATTTGCATCCAAAATGTTGTGCACAATGCAGTAACTTAGCTATTTAAAAGATATAATCTATGAATAGAAGATTCCCAGTAATTACTGTTATTAGGGTTCATTTAGCCTAAGCCTAACACTATAAAAACGATTTAAAGTTTGACTAATTTTGCTCTAACAATGAAGATCTCGGGAGAAGAACTATTTTAATTGGTGTCTTCGTTTTAGTATTCTGCTTATGGACATACCTAGCTCACAATCAAATCCTCTAATCCTAACAGGTGCTTACCTCTAACAAATGTTATCTCTCGTTGTGGCAGGAGTAAATCCACCAGGAACAACCTTCAAGATTTTTCTGTCTCAACACTTTGTGAATTGTATGAGACTGTCCAACAAGCTGGTCACTTCATGTCACTTGTTCACTGACCGCAGCTTTTCTCCTTGCTGCCTCTGTAAGTGTGTGTGTGTGTGTGTGTGTGTGTGTGTGTGTGTGTGTGTGTGTGTGTGTGTGTGTGTGTGTGTGTGTGTGTGTGTGTGTGTGTGTGTGTGTGTGTGTGTGTGTGTGTGTGTGTGTGTGTGTGTGTGTGTATGTGTGTGTGTGTGTGTGTAGGTGTGTGTAGGTGTGTGTGTGTATATATATATATATGTGTGTGTGTGTGTGTGTGTGTGTGTGTGTATGTGTATGTGTGTGTGAGGAGGGATTGAGAGACAAGGTGACAGCGGGCTGGGCACATGCAGTCCTCACAGCCTGTACTTATTAAGGCTCAAGCGCAGCAGCACAAATGAGTGAATTACTGATTTCAACACAAAAGGCCAAAATGATGCCAGTCACAGTGAAAACTTTAATTCTTACTCACCAATGAACAGAGAGAAGCTTTTGTCATATACTGATGTGTATCTATTCACTGGTCACATGTGTGACTGCAGACTAAATAATAGATTGTGTTGAGTGAAATGCAAACACTGAAAACAGAATTGTCTATGATATCACATAGCTGGCTGCAGAAATAGATACACACAAATAATAAGATATTAACTTTACACATAGTGTTGAATATAATTTAGACACAAAACATAGTAAAGAGAGCAGAGCAGGTGCCCGCACCCACTCACTACATCATCACAGACATCATAATATCTGCCATCACCGCTCATCCAAAAGTCAAAAACAGCAGTTTTACCCTCTAATTTTAGTGCCATAACAGCATGATATAAGAGATTTCATGAATGAACATCTGTAATGTTTTAGATTTTCATGGTAGCAATGAAATACTACAGTAGCGCATAACACCCTCTAGTGGTGGAAAGTTTCAGATATAAATACTGGGCTTAAAGGTCCAATATTTTTGCTTTGTTCCTCATAAATCTTGCGTTAGAAAGGTCACATTGTATTACTAACAATAATGTATGGAAATCAACTAAAGGCCACACTGTCCGGACGTTTTAGATGGAAGAAATACAACAAGAATTTAAAGTGCATATGACAGGTTTTCATTGTTCTAATAATTACCACGTTTGGGGAATACTGACTGTGTTTTTTTAATAATAGTTTTACATCAGTCTTGTGGCAGTTTGAAAAGAATAGTTCAAAAAGAATTTGAAAATTACAGGAAGTAGTGTAATCCCTATATGTAAATTATCAATACAACGAGTTTATAGTCCAAAATGCAGCGACAATTTATGCACAAGGAAATATTTTTCATCTGACAGTTTAAAACATTCGTTAAGCAAAGGTTGTGTCAGTTATTTTTGTATGTCAAATCAAAACTATTAGATGATGATGATTTGACCCTTGTTTACAGTATGGTTGCCAACAGGTAACAGTTAGGAATTACCTGTCACATCTGCTGCTCACTGTGTGATTCCTCAGTTTGAGTCAGAACCGAATTTGCATCAAATTTAAATGCGTGCATGCCCAGATGCTTCTACACAAACGCACGAACATTGGTCTTTTACTACGACAACATGTATGCAGACAAACTACATCTAACATGCTATAAATAACTTTTAGCTTGAAACAAGTATATTTTAAGTTAAATATGAGGGTTAGGGTTAATTTGTTCATTAATTGTATAAACAATGGAGTATTGGTGTGTTGTGTCTGGTGAAAGGCGATAAACTTTATAAACAAAGAGGGGCGTCCTGGATTACCTGCTTGGTTTAAGATAACAAAAACCCCCCCAAAAAAGTTCAGTATAATTTTGGACCTTGAAGGAAGCGACTTTCTCTTGGTTTTGGCAATAAAATGTTATATTATCAGCCTTCATTCATTTAATCTTCTTTGCTCAGCAGTAATCATTGACCTCAACACAAGCATTGGTTTACATCATGGACATAGCATGCCTTTAAATGAGTCTCCATCTTCCTTTAGTATCTGCCTCTTTTCTTCTTGAATCCCAGGCTTTGTCCGACTCTTCCTCTTCATCCTGTGCTCGGCCTTTGGTCCATGGCTTCCACCACCTCTTCTTTCTCTTGTCGTCCTCCGTCTTGTACTTGAGCCGTCTCACAGGGTCAGTGGCTGTGCGTAAATTGAGGTTGTCAAACTCCTCGTTCAGCATGAAGCTCCTCTCCACTAAACCAGCTGATTCCTGCCAGTTGCTGAAACAGTCACAACCATGGTCACAAATCTCTTGTACTGCGTTTGGAGAAAGAACAGAGCAATCAGGGCGAAGGACCACCACTGTTGGTGCTTCTGTGATCTTAAACATGGCCTGCAGTTCCCTGTGAGAGAAGATACATAGATCAACACTGAAATATTCTCATGTGGACCTGTGTAGTAAGAGAATGTGGCTAATTATCAAGTATGATGCTCTGCAGATATACGATTAGAGTTTTTTGTGCATTACATTATGCCCTATATTGACATAAACCATTTGTGCAAATACAAGGCAAATGGTAGTTTGTCTTGAGCTGTATTGTGACTGAATTCACAGCGTCATGACACATTCATACATGAGACACACTGTTCTGTTGGTGTGGAAATTCTTCAAACAGTTAAGCTTAGTTAAGTCTACAATATTCAAACATCTATTGTGTGTAATAACTAAATTTCAAATGCTCACTGTCTGTATGGATCTTCAAAAGGCAAGAACAGAGTCTTTTTGTGAAGTTCTTTGAGAAATCTCTCCTGCTTCTCCTCTGTTTGGTCCATGCTGAAGAAGATAGAATTATATTTTAAGACATTTTATGGTAATACCATCAAATATATAATTCAATTATTATAAGAGGAAACAAAACCTGATATAGATGAGAGCCAGCAGTTTGGGGTATTCGATGTACGCTGGGTCCTTTAACCTCTTGAAGAAGTCGTTGAGGATGGGAACAAACTCCTGGCACTTGGCGCTGTCAGCCGCGGCAAAGAACAACATAAGGATACGGTTTTCCAGGATCCCGGTGATCTCTCGCTCTGTGTTCAGTTCATCCTGGTCCCAGTTGTTTTCCACAAGGACTCGTTCCAAAAACATGTCCACCATGATCTCAGACAAGATGATTAAAACAAGAGGAAGTAGCCCTCTGTGAAGAAAAATACTATAAATACAAATCATGTCTATAGCTGATGTTGTCGTCCTGTTTGTAGTAAGTTATAGAGTAGTTGTAGTTGTGGAAATGCTGGTTCTTTTTATGGACTATTAGAAATGAGTATTTGAGTATAGCAAATTGCTCTTAATTGCCACCAGCCCTCCGACCAGCACCAATTCGCAATTAAACAACATTTAAGGCAAGAATTTTTTCCTTCTTTTGTTTTTTAACCAGTTTGCTCTCTCGACATATGCTTTTATGTGGAAACAACAAACCAGCTTCTCAAGAGGTTTAGCGTTTCGTTTAATTCACTTCATCCATACATTTCTATACATTGCAACTTCAAAGGCTGTTTTCTTACAATGCATTTTTCTCTCGTAGTGACATAAAGATCACCACTTACAGTTGCACCTACACACACCAAAATGTACAGCTTTGTATGTCATACAATTTGGACAGAACGTACTGAAGGATTTGTTGATATCTAATTCTAAACCTGATTTATTAAAGTTTTAAGAAAAAATGTAACTGAATTTTAAGGCCAAGTTTCAATCAGAGCTAGTTTACTCAAAAACTAAATAAATCCCCTCTGTAAACTTTTTAATAACTAATATTTGTACAAAATGAACCAAAAAATAAACCTGATTTAAATGTCACAAATGTGTGTAATTTTTTTCATTTTTTTCCCCTTATTTCTATATGAAAACATTACACGATGAAAAACTTGTAAGGCATTTTTAAATTTTCAGTTCAGGTACCAATTGCAATCATAACAGGCTTCTTCATCTTATGAAACATCCTGGATATCTTTACGTACAATATCCCATACAAAAATCTCTGAGCGGTGTTGCTATGACAATCATTATTCCACTTAGGGCACTCCAAATTAAAACTGACATTTTAGAAGCAAAAAATGTTTTTTTAACGATTATGTTCAATAAATAATCAAAACCATATTGTATAACAGATTTAGCTTGCACATGGAGTTGTTTTATGTACATTTCAAGAATTACAAATCAAAAAAAAAAAAAAAAAAAAAAAATTAAATAGCTTAAAATTAAGCAACATCACAAGCAGCAAGCCATTAGTCTCAAGTCCTATCCAATTGTGCGTGTATTTCATGTCATGACTAATTAGTGTAGGATTTCTTAATGCCTAACACCGAACACAGACCTTGTTACCACCTCATTTTAAGAACAGCTGCTGCAGTTTTTTTTTTTTTTTTTACAAAAAGCGATGTGATTGTCTTTGTAAACATTAAGGAACTTTTTCCAAATATGATGCAACAAACATCTGGAGCAGTGATCAGGCTCAGGCTTAAGGCTAAGGCTTATGGCGTTGGTTGCAGTCATTTGAAAGCATGCTGGGTTTCAGACGACATCTCAACATTCCATTAACAAATAATATTTAATGCAAATGGGGGACAGCTAAATATTGTTAAAATGCTGTTTTTGTTGTAATACAGCAACTTCTTGGGTCTAGTTACCAATAGAAATTGTCAGGTTGAAATTTACTGCTTCAATTTCAAAAATGTCATGCCAAAGTTCAATGTAATTAATAAGAAAAACTGGCTCTTGCCTCCGTCTGAGAGTATGACATCGTCACATTCTAAAATCTGAAAAAGTATTATTTCTTGTAGTTATAGATTCTCTGACTTGCATAGAGCTCCAAAAGTCAAATTTGTTTTCAGTATCTATTTTGGTATCGTGGGGTTAAGTTGAATATAAAAATGTATTTAATATAATTCAGAAGCCAAAACCTATGAGAATTGTATTTGTCCAGCAGAAATAACAGCAGTTCAGAAAATGGTTTTATCTGTGGTGCCCAGCCTGTATTTCACTTTCGCTGCAGACGCTGTGGGCTGAGAATTGACAGCGATAACCTCACAAATGAGATTTGGCCGCGTCGCTTTAAGCTGTGCCAGATCTATTTGAGACGCCGGACGAGAAACTTGTGCAAGAAAAATGTTTGAAACTGAGCAGCATCTTGGGCGCCTAACTGGAGGATTTACTATGGTCCAGCAAAAGGTCAACCCCCGCAACACACATTTAGAGAAGTTATTTCACAATTATCTGGATTACTTCTGATGTTCATCGATTGCTCTTGAGGTACTGGCTTATACCATCAGAGCATGTTCTGTTCATTACACATAGAGGCTCGTCAAAATATATTGAACCATCAGTAAATCACACTTGAAGTCTATAGTTGAAGTTCTAATTTTTTGCTAATTCTGACTTAGCTTGATAGGGTTGCAGTTGGTGAAAAAAAAAATTGCCAAATAAAAGTTTAAAATTACAGGAAGTCGTGCTGAGTTCAAAAATGGAATCCCTCTGTGATGTCATCAGAAATCGATATACAGTTGAAAATAAAGAGACAGTTAACTCTCAACTGACACATTTTTATGACAGTATAAATGGTCATTCAACAAAATAAAGGTGTTATCAGGTATTATTATTTGTCAAATCATAACTATAATGTAATTTATATGGATTTTGGCCCTTGTTTTTAGAATGGTTGCTAGGTAACAGTTGTGGAATTACCTCTACCTGTGTCATATTTACTGCCCATGACCAACCAGGAAGTCACGAAAACTGGGGACAAACAGGCAAAATGTTTAGTCAGATCTTAAATATAATCACATTCTCTACGTCTTAGTGAAATTTGACGTCTAACCTTTCATATAGACTTATTATTATTATTACTTAAGTTGTTCACAAAAAATGTAGAATGTGAACATGTGAGCAGTGCATGGTTGTAAAATAATATAATGTATGAGTCATAATAGATACTAACACATGCATTTTTTTAATGACAAGACATTAAGGTTACACAGGTTATATTTATTTATACTTAACTACATATCACTTTACTATATTGTGCAATTTGTCCTTGTGTAAAGTTTTCTTTAACCAAAACAAAGACCATTCATACAGATACATATAACTCCCAGAGCAGTCAATTTCACTGCTCCATTAATTTCAATGTAACTTTAAAATGTAACCATTTTCTGCTGCCTGGCAACCAACATTGTATGGATCATTTGTGGGTTCTCAAAGACCTTTATGATTGATGATTTGAATCACTTTCTTTTGAAGCAGACAAAACTTTTAAATGACTATTACATTTCCTCATACTTCAACACAATATGAAAGTGTTAAACACTAAAACTCAGTCAAAATGACTGCTCCTAGATTTTGAAGTCTATTTACTCTGCTTATGTAGACTTTCGGTGCTCCTGACCTTTTGACTTTTCCTGAATCAGTTTAAATATTTTATTTTTATGTCATGATTTTGAGGAAACTATCAAAATGTTGTAAGATTTCAGAAGTTCTACCTAAAACTCCCAGAGCAGTCATTTTGACTGCTCCATTCATTTCAATGTCATTTTTAACTGTATCCATTTTTCGTTGCCCGGCAGTGACTCCCCTCAGAATTACACTGGGATCCTGATAGTTTCAGAACTCTGGTAATCCTAGTGTTTAGACCTGTCTAGATGTACAGGTCTGATCTAAAAGATGTTTATCTTTTAGATTATGACAAATCATAATGATGTTACTTTTTAAAATTTAATATAAAGTTGTCAACTAAGTTTATCATCTAATAATCGTTCACAATCAACAACAGAGCCCTAAAGAAGTTGCTTGGTTAGCAATGAAACGTCAGCTGAAAATTGAGTTTGTCCAGCAGAAATAGTTTGAGCATTTTCTTAATTATATTCTCCTGGATGTTTGTTTTATGAACGTCATAAAGTTAATAAACAAATGAAATAATTTTGGTCCAAGTACCGAACCTTGCGAGATTCCACATACTACATGTTGACAAACTGAATTAAATTTAAACATATTGTTGTCTGTTTTTGATAAACTCTCCCCTTCATTTTAGCAACAATATATGATGATTAACGTTATCAATAGTGTTTTGTAAATCAAGAAAAATGCTTAGTGTGAAATGTTTTTATATGTTTTGCAGCTATCTTCAGTCAAGTGGATCATCTATTTGATCTGAACCTGTGCTCAAATTGTGTGTCTCCATTCCATTTTAAAATGAATATATGACCTTGCCATTTTCATTCTTTGAACAGCGCCAAACTAAAAGAAAGATCACAAATTTAAGTGATTTGAGTGCGCAACTGGTTGTTTTATATACATGTCTATTCCATAACAAGACGCAGAGGCAGTTTTATTTTTGCACTTTTGCACAATACAACATTTTCATAGATTCTGCTTATCTGCATATTTTACAAAAACTCTCTTGAAAATCCTGTGTATGCGTTGCACATGTTGTAGTTAGATATAGGGAATGCATTCAACATATAAAACTTTCAGTTAGTTTTAGTTTTAGCTTACTTTATCAAATCTTGAGATGACATGATGGTATTTAATTCTTGTTGTTCCTTCATTTCTATCGTGTGGTTGAGTGTTTACCTTTAAGTCCTGTCCCTCCGAGTTTGTCCAGATCTTGCTCCTTATTTTAAGCCATTGTTGTGCCTTTGATTTCAAGCCCACTCTCTCTGTTCACGACTTGATCCGTATTTCTTTCAAATCCTGTGAAGTCTCCTATTTGGCAGACACCTTTCAGTGGCCATCGAAGCGCATGTCTGTAATTTGTTCAGTCCATGGGGGAGATTACGGAGCGCTGTAGGTGTGGCACTGCCGTAATTCAGGGCAGAGGTGTCCCCCATGTGAGTGTTCATGTGATGTGTGCAGGGCCAAGGTACTCAGGCTCAACCTTGCCAATCTTATTACTTAAAGACTACGAGGGATCAGGAAACGGGACAAATTGGATTGCAAGGTGGGAGTGACATGTGGGTCAAGAGGTTCCAAAGAGACGGACAACAGTGTTTTATGTGGACAATGAGGTCCTCTGACCCACAGCAGCTCCTGCACCACACCAAACAAGCTCAATGTGTCAGAAATGTAACATTAATTCAAAACTCATGAGTTTATTTGTTTTGGTCATAGCTGATGTCAAATAGTATTTTCCTTATTTATATATATAGTATTTAGTCCAGGTTTAGACCTGGGTTAAGTCTTTTTGTCCATAATGTATTGCTGCAATGTCAAAACATAAAAAAGAACTGTGATAATGTAAACATAGACCACTGTATTGTGATAATTATGCCAAAACAATCCATTATGTATTGTGTTAAATCCATTATTGTTGGAATGGACATTTTTGTTTAATGTTCATCATATTAGCTGAAAAAACATAGATACAGTAACTATTGCATTATTGATGCATTAGTGATGTACAATGTTGTTAGCATTTCTCTGCCCTGTACTGCCTGCTGCTTCCTATTCTGTGACTCTAATATAAGTATAAGTTACTCCAGGGACCATAATGATAAATGCATACACCTGAATACTGGAGGTGAGTGGCAGCCTGGAACCTTTAAGGAAATGAACTGAGGAGGGCAATATAGTTTGAGTCTGATTCTGCAGCAGGTCCCACTGTAGAAAGTGGCTATTGATCTGAAAGGTACTTGCAGAAAATACCTGAGTTAATCTGAGACAGGGCTGAAGTAAGTATAGCAGTGAAGGGAGCTCTAACAGGATTAGTCTGAGTCACAGACGTGTGCAGTGGCACGTGGTGTACACTGCACTTAACTGCCCCGACAAACACAGCCAAACACACAACCAAACAATAACATACTGATCTTGCAGAGATACACAAGAAAACACATGAACCCTTCATAATGTATTGTGCTGAATGAAAGAAAAATAAATTGAAACATGCTTGTAAATTGTACTGCATTCACCGATAACTATTGTCCTCATGAAAAGACAATCATTCAAACAATCAGTATTGTATCAGTGAAAGAAATTACCATAATAATTTAAAACGTCTTATTTTTATTGTTCATTGTGCATTGAACCCTAACGTTCAAAATAATGACCTCGCAGACAGGTCATTATAAAAAGTTTTATATGTCACACATAGACCAACAAATAAGATGACAATATTAGGCCTGAAACATTGAGGAGGCTTTGAGTAACAAATGCTGTAACAGTGAAACTCAAATTCATCATAGTCAGAACTATGTCAACGATTGAGTTAAAACTTATAATTAATTAATTAATTATCTTTTTTTTTGAACATTCAGCTTCAGATAGATAAAAAAACTAAGATGCAGACTTCTTTACTGAGTACGTTTATCGAGCCACTAAATTGTAAAAGGCTCTCTTCATACAGTATTTAGAACTCAATTTTAAACACCAAATTGCAGCTATTACACAGATAATGTGAAATTGTGCTGTCGTTGAGAGTTTTATGGAAGTAATGAATGCAACGTACTTCTAACTCTTGACTGAGCACAATTTTTATGCCAAAAACCCTAAAAGTGGGAATGGGAAAGAGTCTGGAATGAAATATTATGAAAATAATAAAAGTGTGCTTCAGTCAGACTGTGGAGTGAGCTCTGCGTCCAAGACAATAAATAAAGCCGGGCTTCTCGCTGACTCTTCAGGAGTTTAGAGATACAACCCCATATATGGGAGAAACAAAAAGGCAATCTAAACCTATTTGTACATTATCTTTTTTTATAATTTGGAATGTTGATTTGTATTGCAAATTAGTATTAATACAAGGTTAATTGTATTGAATCTTCTTCAAGAATTAAACAGTTTAATGTAAAAGCAAAACACATAGTGCAATAGTGAAAATATTTTGTATTTTCTTGATTTAATTGTAATCATTTTGGCTTGGCACATTTTGTATTATCATCACTACTGAACAACACTAAAAAACGCTTTACTCTATAGCTTTTCAATGTATAGTTTTGACCTTACTTGTATTGAACTACTAAAATACATTCATTTTTTCCACAATAGTCAAATTTATTGCTATGCATAAGAGGCATTTCTCTCCAACCCCCTCCACGATCTCAGCTTCACATTTGTGACAGTTTGTTTTCTTTCTGTGTCATTGCATAGTTCACAGCTCCTCTCGTTTGCTCCACTTCTCCAGCTCTGACTGCAGTACGTCTGAGTTTTGAGCCTCAAAGCTGAGCTCCTCCTGCTCCTGAGTCTTCCTGGACTTGGCCCTGTCCCAGTCCGTTTTGACCGTCTCGTTGTCCCAGACCACTGATGTCTCTGTGTCGCTGATGTAGCCCGGCTCGCCTGTGTAATGTGTGGGATAAACCAGAAGAGGCTCGGCTGAGTAAGCAAGCAGGTCCCGAGGCTCAAAGGGCTCCATGTACTCCGATCTGAGGGAGGGAATATGGAGTACTATTAAAATGCCATATAAGATTGTCCCTGGTCCTACATGCTTGTTTTTTAATGTTCTTCACTTTGGATTTAACTTTGGTTTTATTGCAACACTTACACTGGATGTTTGTTGTACATGACTGGAAGGAACTCATCAACAGGAAGCATTTTTCTCAGAGGTTCGGCCCGGAGGAGTTTCTGGGCCCCCTGCAATGACAATATGTATCCCAGAGTCCAATAGGAGTAGTCGGCCTCCACCAGGTTGTGTATGTTTGGAACAGACCTCTCTGGATGGTCAATCTGCATCCGCTTTCGGCCGATGTAACTGATGAATGACAAACACAATATCATACCTGTTCAAACCTTCAGCAACTCATACCCAGCTATCTTTGCCTCTGAAACATTCATCTCAAGTCATGTATATAAATTAACATTCTCCATTCTACTTTTTCTGCAAAACATACTTAATTTCCAGCACAGCTGCAAGCCCAGGCTGATTTGGGCCTGGTTTAAGCCTAGTTTAGTTCAGATGCGGGTTTAGTCCTAATTTTGACGTGGCGTTTGTGCAAGTTTGAGCACAAGTTTGAGCACATATGCCTTATCAACTGTAATCATAATTATAAGCTAAACTAAACTAAAGTTGGATTTGCTTAGTTCCAATTTCAACAGTTTATTGTAGCTATTTCTCTAAAGTTGAAATGATCATATCACGCTTGATTTTTTTTGCTGCAAAATGTAGAAAACTGTCAGTGTCAGGAGGCTGGATGGAGACATGTCAATCACTGTGAATTAATGTTTATGACATGACAGTGCAGCTGCAGAGCTGAGGAGCATGGCGTTAGTTTGTGGTTAGTATGAGCAGTTCTACTTTAGAGTTTACTTTGGCACAGTGTATGTCTGTCAGGAATAACACATTTGGCTGTAGTCCTTTGGGTGAATGGCTGTGAATGTGAAAATGCATCAGTCGCCCAAGCAATGCTCGAATACATGATTCCCATGAGTGCCGAGTGCTTGATCAGTGTTGTCTTAGATTCCGTGTGTGACAGATGGATGCATTTCACTGTGGGGGACAATAATCCTCTGTTTACTACAACTCCACTCAAGCGATAACTCACATGAGATCCCAGTCCAACTTGTGCACTGTCACTTCCTGCAGCAGCGCCTGAAGACGCCGTTTGAAGAAAACCTCGAAGCGGAGGTCGTCCTCTAAAACCAGCGAAGTTTGCAAATCACGCTCCACTATCTGTGAAAACACTTTAAGTAAGCAACTCTCACAAGTTTGGAGCATTTCCCACTTGTGTTAAAACAAGTATTGACTAATATTATTCATTGAAAGCTGTTAAGACTTCCTGTACTTTATCTAGTGTTACTCAGGGTGCTCACCTCCTTCCAGATGTTGAAATGAGAGAGGAAACAGCCCAGTTCGCCCTTAGTGAGTGCTCGGCCATGATAAGGGTCTTTGTACCCAGGCAGCATCTTAATCCCCATAGCCTCGATATCAGTGGTGTTCAGGGCTCTCAGGTGAACAGAGAGATAAACAAGACATTAGATATGGACATAAGAAATCATACAGGCAAAAATAGAAATGAGCCATACTACAAATGTATTTATTCACTGCACACGCATGCAACAAGGGAGGCTAGTGTCAGGAATAATAAGTTAACTGCTGAAATGCCATATGAATGAGGATTTTATGTGCTGCAGCTTTTATGTTGCTTAGTGAGTTTATAAACTACAACATGCTCGCAGTAGGTAGCATGCTGTTTGTGATGGAGGGCATCAGTGACGAAGAGGAGGAGAAACATACTTCCCATCCACAGCCTCCACGATCTTACAGCTGAGCTCCTGCTCGTAAAGGGTTCTCAGCATTCGCTCGCGGCGGTCCGATCTCCTCACCAGATTTATCATGAACACCTGGGTGCACACAGCAGCCTCTAACACATGCTCATATTACTGCTTAATGCATCAGTGTGCAGCCTGTACCTCATCAAACCCCATCTTGTTAGGCTGCTTTGGAGGAACTGACAGGAAACTAGAGGGCTCCAACGGAAGATCCCTCACTTATAAAGAGGAAAGGAATAAGGTTACAGATGATATGATAATAGTTGTAACATGTATTTTATGAAAGATATGGGTACAAAACACATACAGTACACTTGGTTATGCAAATGCAAATTTGTTTTCATTAGTATTGAAAATTTAAAATTGTCTGATTTACATAAAATGATCAAATTAGTTTTCATCTTACCCATGATCTCCAGCTGTGTGTGCAGGAAGCTGTCTGCCTCGTCCTGCAGCGTGGCATGGGCGCGCATGGGCACTGGGAAGTAACCGTAGGTCTCCTTGTTGCACACGTACATCTGGACATCTGTGTCAAAGGCAGAAAAGCTCCAGGATTTTTGTCTAGGAGGAATTCATGAACACTTCCCATAGTGTGTACCTCACCTGCCATTCGAGCTGAGTAAGCAAACACTATAACGTCATCCATGGCCCAGCTGTACTCTGAGTGGGGAGGGTAGAAAGCCAGCTGTCGGGAGGCTTCTTTTCGTAGATCAAGCAGATATGTGGAGTGAACCATGGGCACGGCAAAACAACCTCGTCGCTCCAGCTTTCGGATAGGCATGTATGCAGGTGTCCTTTTGTAGTAGCCCTAGAAATCACATTTCAAGTATAAGGCAAAGATAAATACCCAAGATTAATGTCCAATCACTCTGAGAAGACAATTAATTAATTTTAGTGCTAGACTTTTTAAAACTTTACTGAACAGGACAGCCAGCAAAGTGAAAGATGGGCGAAAAGTCAACTGTACGGACGGGAATCGATGTCACACACAGAGCCTGGCATGTCAGAGTCTTTAGGTATTGTTTACTCATGGCATAAGGACGTTGTGTCTGAGAGAAAAGAAACTCAACTCTAACACGGACACACCTTTCTTTGTTCATAGCTTCATAAATGGCTCTGTAACATTTCTGCTGTGAGCTGAATCCAGCCCACACCAGCACAGAGTTGCGCTTCTTAAGTGTTCATTTTCATCCTTTGTTACCTGGATACTTGAGAACGAGTCTCTTTTTTCCACCATAACTGCCGTTTACTGTTGATATGAAAGAAATTGTTGCATAAAATAACATTTTCTCAAATGTGATGACGGGCTGCAGTAGCTCAGTTGGCAGAGAGATTGATCTGAAGGTCGGCAGTTCAAATCCCAAACATCCTTAGTTAAGCGGTCAGATCCACTGCAGGTTGACGCCGCAATTGCTCCGTCTGGTGAATACTGCTGTTGTGTCCTTGGGCAAGACTCTTAACCCACCTTGCCCCCAGTGTACTCTGGTGTGTGAATGTGAGTGAATGGGTGAATGCTTCCCTAATGTAGTGCTTTGAGTGCCTCGAAGGTGGAAAAGCGCTATATAAAATGACCATTTATAACAGCAGACATATGAATCTAGCCTAATGCTTATATTTGTCTGATTCAGCAGCTATGATTATAACTCAATTTATGGAACTAAATATAAGGCTGCAAAAAGTAAATATATTAATCGCAAATAATCAATAGAAATAGTCATCAACTAATTAAGTCTTCAAATGAACATTACCTGGTCTACACCAAAATGCCCTGAGCTAAAAGAAGAGGTCTTATAACACAGACAGCAGGAAGGAGCAGGCATCACACAAAAATGACAATTGTGTTTTTGATTAAAACACCTTTTCGTAAATATTCTCCACCGGGACATCCTCAAATGACTTCCCTTCAGCTTTATCTGGGTAAATAGAAAATCTTATATTTACTGGCCTTTCATGTTCTAGACAACTAATCGATTAATGAAAAGAATAATCTCTAGACTAATTGATTACCAAAGTAATCACTGGAAGCAGCCCTAATGATTTTTTTTCTGAAGGTTTGCAAAGTCTATTTATTTTATATAAGGCAACTTTAATTTTTTATCTGTAATCGTTCTAGTCCCTCTATTTTAAGCAATTTGTCATAACAGACTATTGAAGTACCTGAGCAGTCATGCCACACCAGAAGTTGGAGTAGGCCGCTCTGGACGCCAACATCGGCGCTACGATGGTTTTGTTCTCTCTCATCAGTTTCCAGAGCACATCCTGATTGGTGAGCAGGTTGTCACAGTCAACCACCTGCAGACGAAATGAAGGACATACATCACTGACAAAGATTTCACCCAAACAAGCAGAAGAAAACACTCTCGGAGCCCTGCGCCAACACTAACGATGAATAACGATAATGACTGACTGCCTCTGACATTGTTTTATTTGCAGCCTTTAAATGTATACATCACTCAGTGGGAACGAGGGCCCTTTTATTTTTGAGGGTAGTTATACTTGTAGAGAAAATGGAATCGCTGCCAAAATTAAACTTTTTTTTAATTTTGAATGAGCGATACCTGCCAAGAACAATAAATCTGCTCCACTCTAATGCCTAATTTGGTGTGTACGTTTGGCAAGTTCAAAAATGTTAAAACAAGATCTTCCACCTCATCAAAAAGCCATTTTCACTCCAGAACCGAACTGCTATTTTTTCTGGGTGTGTCTAAAAAACACAGCCTGGATCATCATTTTATAAAAGACCAGTGTATGCAGTTTTCAAAGTCACTTAAATCACCTTTCTCTGATACTCTGCTTACTCTGTGAAAGTTTGTCTACCACTGTGTGATTGTCCGTTTTAAATAATTGGGAACCACTTAATAATAACTTCACCTTAATTAGCCTTAGTGAAACATGAACTACGACTTAGTTAATAATGTTAAGAAGATTCAGATTCCAATTGGTCTAATTTAATAAGAAATATAAAGAAATCACATTGAGGAACTATTACAATAATGAAAAGTGTTAAGTTGGTATTCTGTGGACATAATTTCACTTGTGTATTTATTTTTTAAATGGATATCTTTGTACTACTGAGTACTTCTGTCTTTATGGGGCTGCAGCTCGCCTGATCAGAGTTGGACATGAAGTACTCAGTCTGTGGTACAATGAGCTAGCCACTTTAAAATAAACAGCCAAATGAAATTCTGTGCACGGAGCCCATTAAAGGGTTAGGGTTAGGAGTCAGGATTAGGGTGTTAATTAAGTAGTTATTAAGCCTGAATCATTCTTAATAAACTATTTGTTAATAATGAATTGATTCTTTGCTCATGCTTTGTTAAGGTTAATTAAAGTGTAGTTATCATAATGTGTTGCCTATAATTGTGCTTACGAGTATTGGAGTGCCTTTAATGTGTCGATGTGTAGCTCAGGTCTATATGTTTACATGGACTCTCCAGGTTTACTGCACTGAATGACACCCACCCCATTGAGTTGATATTAAACTGATTGGAAACGTGGGGGTGGTTTGAGTCACACACACCTCAAACGTTGAATCAACAGCTGAATCGGTACATTAAAATGCAGGTAACCATGGCAACAACTCGGTTCCATGTATCGCTCAACTCCACAGCGAAATTAAAGTCTATAGCTCTTGAGCCCACTGCAACTGTCAAACTGTGCGTTAGGTCATGATAGGACTTTACATTGCATAGAACAGTTCAAGAAAGTGAGAGGAATGTGAGAATGCAGCCATACAGGTAAATATTTAAAAAGATTCACTTTATTAAAGTAAAATGATTCCTTAATGATGAAATAAGTCACTTTCTGGATAGTCACTGATATTCAGATGCCCTCACTTTCACAATTCTCAATAGTTATCTGCAGATGGATTTAATTTGAAATAAGTATTTTATGTAGAGTTGTGCAATTAATCCATTTTTAATCAAAACCTAATCCAATTGTTTTAAGTGATCAATTATTTTTTATTGAGTGGTTTCCTGTGGTTGTAAAAGCATGTGGTTTGAAGAGTTCACATTTTGGAGGACTTAATTGGGCTGTGTTTTGCGCTTAGTGGCTCTGTTTTGTTTGAAATGAACATTAACAAGACATTTTAATTTATTTTTAATAAGAAAAGTAAAACAGAAACAATATTCATGCAAGGAACACATTTTTTTTTTTTAGGTTTTTTGCTATACTGCCCAGCCCTAATTTTATACAACTTGCTCGTAACCTGTGTTTTTTTCTCTTTTTTTTTCTTCACTTTTATAACAAACAAGTTGCATGTATGCAGGATACAGTTCTTCACACAGACATAACAGTGGAAAGGGCTCACATGTGTATTTGTACATGACATACCAGGAGATAATCAGCCCAGATCTCACGGGCCGTGTCCAGAGCTGCCTGTCGAAGCTTCATAACATGTTCATAACGCAGATTATTCCAGTGCTTTGGCCCCAATTCATCTTCAAAAGATGAGCTACAAAACACACACACATACAGATAAAAGACCATGGATCACAAACTTCTCACACCAGTTAGTTACCATCGGCAAAATGCCATAAACCGCGAGGACCAAACCAGGTAAAATTCTAGCGCTAAACAAATAGATAGGGTTAGGGTTAGAAGACAGGTCTGAGCTGTTGAGCGACGTGCAAAAACCAGCATCAACCAAACCACAGATTGAGAAACAGTTATTAGTTGTACATTTTCAGGAGCACAGCATGTTCTTGTTCAAACATTACAGAACAAACCTTCGTCCCTCGTCAGGCCTCCACTCCACATAATGGTAGTCACTCTGCACCTTTATGAGCCAGTCTCTCAAGAGGGCAGTCGTGTTGTCTATGTTGTGATCTGTCGCCACCCTGCCAGCAGAAACATCACATCAGCCACATTTGAACTATATGAACAAAATCAATGAGCACCTCACATTATACTCCATTATATGGAGAAACTGTGATATTTTATGAGACTATACAATATGTCACAATATATTAAATAGAATATTTCACAAAAACAGTAAATACTTTGTATAACTTTACTTCAATATAGTTTCAATATAGTTGTTATATATATATATATATATATATATATATATATATATATATATATAGTTGTTGTTATAGTTGCTGGTTTGTGTGGCATGAAAAATATAGGTTTACATCACTACAGCATTTAGCAAAATGTATACTATATTTTCATGTATCTATACAAATATTCCCACCCCTCATTGAAAGGTCAAATTTGACACTCTAAATGTTCGTTTAATTTATACAGACATAAAAATGTTTTATCTTCTTGTCAAAACTCATAATAAACACCAAGGCTATGTCCCTTGGGGATAAATAAAGTTGTATTGATTGCTTGATAGATTAACTGAAAAAATACTGTCTAGCTCGGACTCAAGCCTTCTTCACTTTGAGGGAGATAAAATAATCTGTGACCCCCAGTACATGTCTCTGGAGAGAAGACTGAGAAAATGGCACAACAGAATCCTTCATCATTAAAATGTATACATACATTAAAATATATTAAAAAGGCCAAACACGTTTGGTCAGGTAATGGACTTTTGCTACTATTCACTGATCTTAGACAATGTTCAGTGTATCAATTTAAAGCACTCTTTAAAGGTGCACTATGTCACTTTTCTAGTGGAGGATCCATCACCTGCTGGTGGAGATGTTTTTGTTTTGACTGGAATATTTCACAGTGTGCTATAAAGTTATCTGTTACGCATTTATTTTATTACAGGCGTTTACTTGGTTTGGTGGTGTCACCTGCGTGTCTCATTTTAATTTTTTAATTTTTTTTATTTTTATACCATATTGTCAAACAATCCGGGCAAAACAATAATATCTCCATGGAGAAAAGAAGGTTTCAGACCCCTCACCAGAAAACGACATGGGTACCTTTAAATAAGTGACCTAAACACACACACACACACACGCACACACACACACACACACACACACACACACACACACACACACACACACACACACACACACACACACACACACACACACACGCACGCACGCACACGCGCACGCACACACGCACACACGCACACACACACACACACACACGCACGCATGCACGCACACACGCACACACACACGCACGCACGCACACACACACACACACACACACACACACACACACACACACACACACACACACATTTCTTGGCTCATGAGCTTCAAAACAAGTGTTTTTTTCACCGCAGCTCTACGTTTGAGCATAACCCGGTGAAGTGTAAAGCTTGGAGGGTCTTGTTACAGCACAGCAGATGCTGCCACAGGGGCTGACATGTGGAGGTGTGGCATCTGCCTGTGTCTGTGTTATCATAACAAATCAGGGTGTCAGTGTGGGGCAGGCAGAGCTGGACAGGAGCCAAAGAATCCGTCAATGTGAAAGAAGATTCACTCCCGTCCCAGGCCCGAGTGCTCTGAGTGACAGTGGACGTGCTGCGTGGTAGTTTTATCACGTGTGTGTTTGTAGTTCTACACAGTTGTGCTATTCAAGCGCCTACGTGTGACCAACTCCCTCATCAGTCTTGCTCTCTCTCCCTCAAAAGAGACTGGTGCAGCTGGATAGCTGGATAAAAAACTGAATAGAGTAAATATTTTGCATTGTTTGCGAGCCAGTGAGAGAACCATCCCTAACTGTGAAAGCTGAGGGAAACGTGCACGAGTGAAGAAGTGAGATTTATGATTTGATAAAAGGCAGTGCAGCATGTCTCTACAGAGTGCTCACACCATTAGGCAGATGTGTGTGTGCGCGCATATGTGTGCGTGTGTGTGCGTTAGTGCGTGCGTGGTGTGCGTGTGTGTGCGTGCGTGTGTTTGCGTTAGTGCGTGCGTGGTGTGCGTGTGTGTGTGCGCGCATGTGTTTGCGTTACTGCGTGCGTGTGTGTGTGTGCGTGCGTGCGTGCGTGCGTGTGTGTGTGTGTGAGCTGGAGCTTGCCAAATCCTCCATCTTCACCTGTCACGCTGCTAACTGCAGGCATTGACAGGTGGCCAGAGTCACTGAGTCTATACTGTTCCACGATGTATTTCAAAAAAACTCTTTCTATCTTCCACTGAAAGGAAAAGCGATAGGTTACAGAGCTGAATATGAAAGCAGCTATGCCGTAAACTCAACCACAGCTGCCATATGGGCATAGTTAGACTCACAAGCTGGGAAAGAGAGTGTGAAACATCCACACAGAATCTAAATGCTGTGCAGTGGAAAATTCAATATAGCTAAAATTAATCCCATGTGAATATTGATGAGATATAAACTTGATAGAAACTAACTGTTGAAGAATGAGATAAGGAAATAAATGGCTTCAGGTGAGTGTTTTAATCATAATACAAGTTGACAGATGCTGATGAGAAGATTGGGTTTAATTTGAAACCCACATCCTTTGGCACGGGCACAGAGACAAGAATTCTCTGGAAAAGCTGGGGGCTGGGTGACAGTGAGAAACACAGACAGTCCTGCAGAGGTGTTTAATAGATAGATTCACAACTGCACTCTGTTATACCTGCGCTGTCGGCCTCCGTAGCCCTATTTCTCCATCTGAAGGAGGCCTGTGTTGACTAGGAAATATGTTATAAAAGCGTGGTCGTTTGTCCCTGGTCAGCCAATAAAAATAGGAAGAGAGGAGAGGGGAAAGAGGGAGGGCAGAGGGGTAAATAGGGGGCGGGGGTGAGAGACAGATGTGAGTCAAAGAGGCCATTCAGGTCTGTCTAGAACTATTCCGAGTTTAACGCGTTCATCTGCTAAATTCAATTAAAACACGGTTGATTGTGTCAGACAGTAGTTGTACAAACAAAGGGAGGACGCCTTTGTTTTCCTCTGGAGGTACTATTGTGACACAGTGCCCCCACCTGGCCAAAGCCACAAATCGCACGCGCAGAAGTCACTTAAGCACGAGCCTGACGTGTCCGGTTCTGCTCAGTACATTGAATCACTTCCTCTGTAAGTTAGTAACAGTAAGAATTTCACCATGAGCTTTTACAGAAGGATGTTATAAAGCAAAGGGACCCACCATAGAGCGATGCGATCCTTGGGGTAGTTCAGTCGCTCAATCGTGCCCAGGAATAGCGGCAGAGAGTGCGCCGAGTTGCGGCAGATCAACGCGATGACAACCCGAGGAGCGAGGAGCGGAGACTCAGGGCTCCACCGCTCCTCGGGGAAATAGCATTGGCTCAGGCCGGACAGGAGGACACACAGCAGGGCAGGCAGCAGGGAAGTGACCCGGGGCATGGCAGGGGGGAAATAGCGGTGTACGCGGCGGACAGACAAGGACGCACGGGATGGAAGCGCTCATCCAGAGGGGCCGCTGTTGTTTATGCCGACAGTGGCTACATAGCGGAGGAGTTGGACGAATTAAAGGGCGGGACGTGGCTATAGTTTTGCGGAACTTGTCTCGCTTCCTCTTCCCCTTTTATTGGTTCAAAAGTACAGAGCAACATGTTTACACACAGCACCATAGCTTTATAAGAGTGTGTGTCCATGTTGGCCTGCAGAAATATGCTCAATCAACAACATAATTTTAGGCACCCTTCGTCTTTGCGTCTTCCCCTTTAAGAGCCCTCCTGCTGTAATCCATGGGAAACAGATTCAGACTAAAAGGGCGTGTACAGGCAGTGGGCTGTCTGCTTTGGCTTCTGGAGGAAATTAGACATTTCGTGCTAAATAACTTATAAATGTTTTCATATTTCATTTCTACTTAATTTACAAATTGACTTCTAAAGTCAGTGAGTCAAGGGGATGTTTAGGTCTATAAGTTTTTAATTATACTCTTTATTTTCATGATGTAGATATGCATATGAGACAATAATGTGTCCTAATGATTTCCTGGGTGACAATAAACCGAGAGTGAATAATAAACGCAGTGTGGAGGTAATAGCCCAGTAATTTAGTGAAGATGATTATTACTCCTTCATGACTCATTAGAAGCAGTAGATTGTTCTGCACCTCACTGTGGGAACATGTGTCTCACTATTTTACATTCACTGCCTCTTGTGTTGTGCATGATGCCACATTAGCAGACAGAGGCCATTGTTATACAGTCCATGAAGCAACTTGAATAGGCTACAAATGAATATTGCAGGAATATGGTTGGCTATTTATGTCATCCATAGTGAAAACCAGGGGTGAAAAAATATGAAAATATGCAGTTTAACAGAGATTTGACCATGTGACGATCAGCCAGTCTGAGATCGAAATTATGGCAGTACTTTTCTGTTTTTGCTCAGCACAGACATATGCCTTCTGTTTTGCCTCACCCTCTGCTCCTTTTGGTCAGCCTCTGTCGTACTCTGAGTGAGTCACAGGCTGGTTTAACAAATCAGTGAGGTGTTTCAGAAGAAGAAAATAGCTTTAATTACCTCTAAAGGCCACATATACTGTATAATGATGACATTAAGAGATAGATAGATATTGGACTGATATTTGCAATTTTTTTTTTAATTTGCATCGACATCATTCCTTAAAAAATATCGATCTCAAATCATAAGACATTGAATTGAGCCAGAGACTTGAAATTAAACTCCATTAAAGTAAAGTCATTTTTAGAGCTGTCTTGCCAGAGGCTGACAGTGTGGTATGAGAAAGGATCACATGTGCCCTTGTTTATCAGAAACATAATAACTGGACAACACAGTGAGAAGGCATGATGGGTTGACAATTTCAGGAGACAGAAGTGATGAGGCTGAATGTTTCCAGTGGCGCATGTGACAATCAAAGGTCCAAATGGGCAAAACCTATGGAGTGTAACAGCACAAAAATAACAAGGCAGGAATAATGGAGGCGATGGCACAAACAGTGTGTCAGAGGTGAGCAGTGGACAGTGAGGAGTTTGTGTGAGACACGAATGGATCTAAATGAGGTCCACACAAAGGGAGTCGGCAGGAAGGCAGCACTGGCTGTGTCATATACAAACAAGTACAATTTGAAAACATGAAGCTGAGCAGATTTCAATCCAAACCAACATAATGAGTGTGACTTTTGCCCTGTGTATGCAATTCATTTCTATGAAAAGTGCAATTATCTACAGTGAAGCTTTTTACACTTCGCTTTGATCCAGGCATGTCTCTTCATGATCTCAAACTATTTGACACAAACTGACACTGACACAAAAAATTAACTGTTACATTGACTGAATAAAGTGGATTTGATTATAGCTGAGACTTCTCTTTTTCACAATAGTGCCACACCTGGATAGTCTTGTCCAGGGTAAATGTTAGCCCAAAAACTCTTGGATATAATTATGGTCATGAAAAAACGACAGAAAGGTCAGGTTGAGATTGAATAGGAAAATATACTGACTTATGATTCACCGCACTGTTGTAAAGAGAACTGAAGAAAGGATAAAAAAGAGACTATATAAATATACATGCCGGCTATAGATTACTAGATAGATAGAAGACTCTTTTTACTGATCGAGATAGTTCGTGCTCATATTCTGCATAGTTTAGGGTGATCCAAACCTGCCAATGGGTGAGACAATTTAAAATGAAATGTTGACCCAGAAAAAATGAATGTTGTCACATTTTCTATAATATTTTAATGTTGATCCTGAACAAAACTATCGGTCTATTATATAATACATTCATTCATTCATTATAAAATATTCAGATGGAAAAATGTGTGTATAATATATTTATTTAGGCATTAGGACATACAGACTAAAAGGCTATTTAAGATAAAATGTCATCTCAGATTTACAGAAGCAAAGCAAATAAAATTAATATTCTATCGGCATGGCTATATTTTATTATGTGTAAACCTCACTGTACAAAATAATTTACTGCAACTTTATGCACTACGGCTCAATGGTCAGAGTGAGTAATGCATATTTTCTTGGGATCCCACACAGCCTTAAGTTCGCCCGCAGCTGATAGATGCTTGTGTAAACTGACAGTAACCCAAGCCCACTGTGCCGGCCGCAGTTGTAAAAGTACTTTAAGAGAACTCCTAAAGTCCTTCAAGTCTTAGCTTGTACTTCATCCTCTCAGCACTCTGGAACAGGGCCATATCTTGCCCATGTACTCTCAAGCTGAGTTACAAAGATGAACTTAGTGCCTTTTGTTGTGCTGCAGCTGTTGTGCCCAGTTTGTACACAGCATCCTCACACTGTCAGAATCTGGGTTGTCCAAACAATGGGTTGGATTGCTGGTTTCAGATAACTTGAATGTAATTAGATATCGATGATCCTTGTGGGAATTTTCAAAACTCACACTATGCTCTAAATGCTCTATGTAATGTTATTGCTTTGAAGGGGGTGTTAAAGAAAAACAAAACAAAAATCTTGAAAAAAATATATCAATATTCCATTTGATGTATTTAGGACATAAAAGTGCAACAATGGAAATGATTGATGGATACCTGTGGAATGTTTTGGCTGCAACAAAAAAAGCAATAACAAGAAAATTGATGACAAGGACAGAGCAACTGTTTAGGATTGGACAGAAACAACATTGGATATTGACAAAATGGAGAATTTGACTTTTACTTTGAACTTGACAAATTTGCGGGACACTAGGACTGATAGCACACAGTGGGACGTATGCCTGATGTACTGTTTTGTTTGTTTGTTTGTTTCTTTATTCTCTATTCTCTGCTCTACTGTATTCCTTTTTTTCTTTTTGCCCTGTTCTGTCATTTTTTTTATAATACAAAAAAGAAAAACATGTGTTCTTACTGTGAGTGGAGTTGCCTTTCCACTGATCTGACCTGTAACTGGGCTTGATGGTGTCACTTGCTTGTCTCCATGGTGATCCAAGCAGTGGCAAACCCTCCACCAGTGAAGTTACATGGTGCACATTTAGGTTAATTTAAATAATATATCAATATAACTTAAATATTATATTAAAGGTATAATGTAGAGGATTGTCACTACACTGCGTTTCGTCAAATATCAGCTAAACAAATTCATCAACACTGATTAAATGACACAAGCATGTCTAAAACAAAGTTAGCAGATCTATAAACAACTGTACAGTTAGACATGTAGCTCACATGACTTGGTAGTTAATAGTTTTCTATTTGTGTTTGGGATCTGACAAGTTAAAAGCCATTGAAACTGAATACTTCAGACATATCTGACATACTGTACATGTTCTGCTCGAGCCACTTCACAAACTCAAAGCACCTCACTCAATTTCTCTTTTACTTCTACTTCATTTGTGTTTTATTACACAATACCAAACTCACACTTTTCTGCAAGAGGAAAGAGCTGATAGGTGACAAGTGAAGGCACGGGGCTGAATTTGCCTCTGGGACACAAAATTATAGTGTCATAAACGTCAACTCTGACAGCGCATGATGTATGGCTGTTTCTGGCAGGCAAGTGGGAAATGGAGACTGTAAGCAGATCTCCCAGACTGCAATGCTTCAAGAGATGTCCACTGCACATATGCTACAACCACCATGTATACAGTCTGACCTCATCTTCATGTTTCTCAGACGGAGCAGAGTAGTGGAGGAGCCATGGCCTGTGCGTCTCCTGCTCTTGGTGACTTCTCTGATCTCTGCAGGGAACACCGTGCGCCTCTCTCTGTGTTCTGTTTGGACGACCTGCAACCTTTGTGTCAGCAGTGTGCAGATGAGGACCATTCACAACACAGAGTTTATCTTCTCTCTGAAGCCGCAGCTGACTGTAAGGTAAGAATTTTTTGGCAGATGTCGATACAGATCAGAATCAATATCTGATGATTTTTTGAGCCGATGTAAAGGTAAAATATTTGATTTCGAATGACTACAAACTGAATGTTTGTCTATACTGTGCACTGCTCTGCATAATACAAGTAGAATAAGGAAGCCTTTTATCAATGGAAATTATTTTATAGACGTCCGCAAAACTGTTTTACTTTTAAACACAGAGCAGTGTAGTTACATTGTGTGCAGTTTTAAAATAAAGCTTTATATCTTTCCTTTAAGCAGTTGGTGAGCCAAACGCTGTTGCCAAATGCTTGAGTTTTGTGAGCTTTGCTAACATTGACCTTTGTCAATTTAGTGCAGTGCTGTATACATGCTGTCAATCACGTAAATGGTTCACGCTTTATTTTGTTGATTTTTCTCATAAATTGACTGAAATCTCTTATAGACTTAAGACTTAATCTTTATGCACTTAATGAAGTCCTTGAGAAGTCTGAATCCTGTCGCTACCACCCACCTCTGTCTGTGGCTGACAGCATCTTCATAACACTGGAGAGAGAGAGGAGCTTGGAGGCCGCCAGGGCTGTTTTGATATGCACAAACCCAACTGTTTTGCTGAAAGTAACATCACTTGGACAGATTCTCAAAGCAAACAGTTGTACAGAGATGCCAAATTACAGCCAGGCTCTTCTGAGGCTTCTTTAGCCGCCCACACTGTATCCTGATCAGTGTGTGTACTCTCCATCAGCATGCAGCGTGTGACCACAGGGAGAGGTTATTTAAACAAGGAAGTACCCCATACTTATTTAGATTTTGCCGTTCAAACAGATGCCACCTTGTGTTAATCATCTTGAAACCTGAATTAGTGTAATTAAGGGTTAAGGCCGGTATGAAAACTGTTTATACATATATAAATGTAGCACTAGAAATAGATACAATTTCACTTTAAATAAATGAATTATGCCATAACATTTTGTGTTGGCACCATTAATTATGTCCACTAGGGGGAGCTGAGTTCTTCACTAAACAATCTAAAACAAAAGAAAATCGTCATCGACAATGTGACTCAAACTTATCAGCAAGTTTCCAAACACAACCAGGTAGGCCTACATTAGCAATAACATACTAAAATGAACATGTGAATGATTTATTTATTTATTTATTTTTTATTGAAAGGTTGTGGCAGAACTTGCAGAAGAGCAAATAAAGAAAGAGTTTGAACAGCTCCGTCAAAAGTTGCAGAAGGAGGAGGCAGACAGATTGCTTTTACTGAAACAGGACAAAGATAAAACGTTAAATAAATTAAAAGACCAAACCGAACTCATGGATGAAATGGTCACGTCTCTGGAGGAGAGGATTCGACTGACAGAAGCAGAACTAGACGCAGGTGGAGATGGAGTCCAGTTTTTAAAGGTGAATGTACTGTAAAATCAAAGTCTTATTGACAGACTCTCCCTCAGAAAAGTTACATAGTGCACCTTTAAGTACGGTTTAACACACTAAAACATTTCTCTTCTCAGGACTATCAAGTACCCAACAAAAGGTACAGTGTGTATGTTATTTGATGTTTAATTGACAATTATGTGGACTCTCTTTGAATCCCTGTAAATTCATCAATAAGTGTTAACATTGGAATTGTACTACCACATTTTCCACTTTCTTCCAATTCCTTCTTCCACTTTTCCACTGTGTTCAAATAAATTTTTTCACAAGTCTGTTTTATTGAACTGTTTCTTTATCGAAATTGAAGACAATGTGCTGATTTGAAAAAGCCAAAGACATCTTTTCTCATGAACGTGGCCAAACATCTGGGTAATCTTAAATTCTCAGTTTGGAACAAGTTGAAAGACAGCGCCCTCTACAGTAAGTCTTCTCAAATTGCATCACTTTCCTCCTGCTGCTCTGTCCAGTCTCTTTGATCAGCATTATTTTGTAGCTCCGGTGACTCTCGATCCCAGGACAGCGGGACAAGGCCTGACAGTGCCTTTTCCTCTGAACACAGCCCACTTTTCACCTGGTGCTATGGGACAAGATGCTCTGTGTGGCCCGGACCATCCTGAACGCTTTCAGCCCTACTCCTCTGTCCTGGCCAGAGAGGGCTTCAGCTCAGGAGTGCACTGCTGGGACATCGAGGTGTGTGCTCTGTATTTATTTTGTATTTATTTGTACACAATTCTCAGGGATCAAATGATTTCACTATTTTGGTAACATAAACCCAGAGGTGGGATGCAATACTAATAATACTTTAGTAATATTTTGTTTGAAGTAACAGTGGTCTTACTTAAGTAAAGACTTTGGTTTCTCTTTCCACAGTGAGTACACATAAATATTAATATGAGCAACATTAAACGCTTAAAAGTCATACACCTTTCCTTTAGATATGAACAGTTTTTGTGTCTATTCTTTGGAAATACCAGAATCTGGGTTAAAGTTTTGTTTGTCCAATTGCATAAAATCAAATCATAAATCATATTTTAATCACTTTGTATGTGCAAACTGTGCAAACAGTAAGTGTCCAAATACTTTTACTCTCTCTTGAGTAATTATTTGGGCCACTGCTTTTTATTTTTATTTATTTTATTTTAATGTTACTCTTATTTAAGTACATATTTTGGTTACTCCACCCACCGGTGCATAAACCACACAGCCTTTACTAAAACCTTTTAGAATTACATTTGTGGAAAAACTAGTGCTGACTGAGAAACTGTGGTTGCCATGTGTTTTGGGACTGTTCTGCTGTTCAACAATATTGGACTGAAATTAACAACCTATTGCTAATTATTTTTGACACCACAATGCCACTAAATTTCAGAATCATGTATCTGGGTCTCAAAACTACCGCCATGGACACAGTCAATAGATATCTTGACAGCGGGGAAGTGGGCCATTACAAAAATTGAATGAGACAAACTGCTCCGACAATCAAGGACTGTATCAAAATTAAAACTCATATTCGAAAATTTGAGAAAAAAAAGTCACATTTGGAATTCATTAGAAAATTGACCTTTAACAGCGCAGTGGACTAAATATGGACTTTTATGGATTTTAATGTGCTGTTATCATGTTTTAGTTATTGTGTGCTACTTGTGTCTATTTATTTAGCTCTAGCTCCTTTTTTTTGTTTTTTTTTTGCTTAATGAAAAAATAATTAAGAAAAAAAGGTGGGAAAATATACTTTTACAATTTTTATATGGTGTAAGTACATGTGACTAAGTAAAAACTGCATAAGTAGTATTTATGTTGTGATGCAAATTGCTGTTTTTTAATGATACATGCTATTGTGCTTGTTGGACGGTTGGAGCCTATGTATTTTGACCATGCAATTGCAAAAAAATATGCATACTAAGTGGGACATAATGAGTCACTAAAATGTTTATGATTGATATAAACAGGTTGGTGACAGTGAGAACTGGACTGTGGGTGTGGCGTCTCAGTCCATCCCGAGACGAGTCCAGTTCGAGGCGTGTCCTGAATCCGGCCTGTGGTGCATCAGTTTCCGGGACGGCCAGTGTTCAGCCCTCACCACACCTGCTCAGACCCTGCCTTACACCTCCTCACATCCACTGAACAGGATTCATGTGAGACTGGACTGGGACAGTGGTATCCTGGAGTTTCACAATATGGAAACAGATAGTAGCATTTTTACATTCAAACATCCCTTCACTGAGATGGTCTACCCATATTTCGAGACGATTTCTAATACAGGAAGTCTCTCTGTTGTGCCAAATGAAACCAGCGTTAGTGTCACTTTGGAGGGGGATGTTATAGACGATTGTATTACAGAAAACAATGAAATAGAAAGCGCTAAGACAGATTCTGATGGCCAAGAAAAGAACAGGAAAACAAAGAAACGTATTGTCAAAAAGGGGCTTATTAAAACTAAACCCACGACCAAACAAACTCCAGGCAAGATACAGTTCTGTGATGAGTACCATGTGTCACTGTTCAGGTTTCAAAAGAAGAACACTGACACCTGCAATCAGATAAAACATGGATAATCATGCACTATATTGTCGAGTGTAGATCCCAGTTGTGTCTGTTGTATTGTGACCCACATTCTGTTTTATTTTAATAACATTACGCATATGATTTTACTAGAACATGTACATGAAACCTGTTTAGCCTATACTATATTATTTCTCAGGACTTAATCAAAAGTACTGTGCCTTATTTCATGTTTAATTCTATGTAAACAGCATATTGTCAATACTGGGTTCACAATAAATATAAGCTATTTTAATTAGTATTAATGCCAGGTTACCAGTAGCTCTCCACCCCCTTTCAAGTTGATTCCCAAAGGATTTGAGAACTATATTAGGCTGAATAATTCAAATTTGGTTAATCACAGACCCTCTAATGTAAATGTACACTTTAGATGCCTACATTTATGCAGTAATAAATGGACAGTGGTTATGTTTTATGCATCTAACATCATCTAAAGCTTGCCATTACTGTTATATTGACTTAATTTCTTGTGTCTGCCAAAGGACTTGCTCACTTACATCTTTGTTTTGTAAAAGTAGCTCTCAGGGGGGAAAAGTTGGAGACCATTAATACACAATTTTTTTCCTAGGAATAGTTACAAATCTCTATTACATTTTACAGTGTGGGCCCGATATTGTTTGCGTTGGTGTTTTGGGTTTTGCTGTTTAAATGACCGGCTGGTTGGTTAGTCTGGACCGTCATTTGAAATAACATAAAATACCCTATTGATGAACAATGAAAATGCATTTATTATAAAAAGATTTGAATATATTTTGCAGGCAATCTCTTCACTATACGTCATATTTACTCTCATAAGTGAATTCTCCTCTCTGTTATATCTTGACACAGTTCATCAGTCACCTCCACGTAACGATCAGCCCGAATATCCAGGAAATACAGCTTTTCTCTGGAGTTTTGAGGCTTGTATCCTTCTCGCTGCAATTTTGTTTTAATTATTTTGAAGGTACCTTTGGAAGAAAGCAAATCAATAAGAATCCTTGTCAAAATATACAGAAGAAATGTTATGCTTTGTTCGTGTGAATTAAACACGTAGATCTTTATTTTACCTTTTGTTAATTATAAACTACAGTATTGATCTAAATGGCATTATCATTTTGAAGTTCCTGCTTTGTCTCAAAATGAAACAAAATCAGTAAACAATAAACAGGAAAACCTCAGAAGAACACCAGAAAAAACTGTACCTGTTAGTTATTTTTTGTTTCTTTTCCACAGTTTCAAAATCACTAGTCTGTTGATTTTATTGATGTATTACCTGTGGTTTCGACCGCAGACATCAGACGCAGGAAAAGTGGGCGAGCGTAAGAGGGTAGAGCTTTCTTTACATTTATTAAAAATGTATCCAGGTCAAACGAGCCTCCTGTGTAACCAATCGCAGCCATACCAGCTTTTCCTTCAACACCTACAAACAAATACATATCTTGAGTGTTTCATGCTGGGAAACATCTGAAAACATGAAAAATATGTTAACTGCATTTGTGATTGTTTGAAATAAATGAAACATGACATAAATTACCCTGCAATGAGTCAAGCCTTTGAACAGAAACTCAACAGAGACAGTAAATGACAATGTTAATGAGAACATGGGTTTTGCTGTTGTGTTTGTTAAATCATTTCTAAGACTCCAAGTACTTGTAACTCTAGTCTACCTGGTACAGAGACTCCATAAACAGCAACATCAGCATGTCCCAGCAGCCCGCTCAGGACGCCCTCTACCTCTGTGGTCGAGACGTTTTCCCCTTTCCAACGAAACGTGTCTCCGCTCCGATCCCTGAAATAAATGTAGCCGTACTCGTCCATCACCATTACATCGCTTCTGTGAGAAAAAGACTTAAACATACAATTCTGTCACTTTGAAATCGTGTTTTTATAATATGGACATGCCTGAGATGTAAGCAGAGTCTCCCGTCTTAAAAACATTGTGTGCTATTTTCTTACTGGTCGAATCCTTATCAACATAACCATCAAATCTCCTCAGTGGATCTGTGTTGTTAATGCGTCCGACTAACATGCCGGGTTGACCTGGGGAAAGAAAAACATACATTTCAAACTGTACAATACAAAAAACAGTCCAATTTGCATGTCTTCCATTTGTTTTTGTAAGAGGCTGTGGGTTTTTATAGGATCTACTCAAACTACTTTTTTCTTGATTTTAGAATATTCATCTTAATTTCAGACATATTGACCAGTTAGGGTCTATTTGGTTGATGGACCTACATTATTTGACCTAGATTATTTGACTTATTATTATTAGTATTTGAATTGTTTCAAAATGTCTCAGACTTGCTTCAAAATATTTCTTCTTACTTCAAGCCAAATTATTTGTCAGTTAAGACAATGTTCCTTACCTGACTGGCTTTTTTTCTTTTTTAGTTTAAGCTAAATGATCTTATGAACAGTCAGAAAGGCCTTGAAAATGTTCTATGTTGAATAACCAATTAAATCTTATGTGGTCAAAGATACTTAAATACTGATAAAAAATCTGATTTCAAGACATTTTAAGCAAGAAGAGATAGATTTTTGGCAGTGTAGGCAACAACTTGAACAATGGCCACCTAATCAGGACAGACGATCATTAACTCTCATTAAATCCCTGTGGGCAATTTAGACCAATTAATCCTGAGATTAGACCAATGTCAAAAATATAAGCGATTTTATTACCAGGCTGACAAGGCACACACAGCCCCTGTTTGTCCCTGAGCATCTCTCCATTCTCCTGGATACGAATCAACCTGACAGGGTAAAAACTGGGCAAAATACGGCTGTTGAACCCACAGGCCCCGAGCTGGACAAACAAAAACAAAGAGTTGAATGTACATACTGTATGATATTGTTGCTAATGTAATTGCAGTGGTGGAAAGTACAAAAGTAAAAGTACCAAACTGAAGTAAATGTTTTAGGCATCTTTACAGTGGATACTTTTTACTTCACTACATTTGAGAGCAGGTATTCGTACTTTCTGCTCCACAACATTTTGAAAAAGGACTGATGTTTTTATTTTAGGCTTGAGACCACATGAAATGTCCAAAGGGGTTATTTTTTTGTTTTAAGCAAACAAAAATATTTCAATAAAAATTACTTTTATTTAATGAAAATGTATTTTTTATCAAAAATCAGCACAGTTCATTATCAAAGATCATCAGACTTTAATAGTTTAATTGTTCTATTTTTATATGTATACGATACTTCTACTTCCACCACTGTGTTATTGTTTATTTTTCTGGAACAACTTGCATACCTTTCCGTCTATGTTTATGAGGCTACAATTACATTCTGTTGCACCGTAAAACTCCCCGATGTTAGGGATCTTGAATCTCTGGACAAACTCCTCCCACACGGACTGTCGCAGGCCATTTCCAAAGGCGACTCGGACTCGATGCTGAGCCTCTGATGGTCGAACAGGCTGAGCGACCAGGTACCGACAGATCTCTCCAATGTATTGGATAATCTGCACAAAACAAGCCAGGGTCAGATAATGATTAAAGGAGACAAATGTTGGTTACCTAAAATCAACTTGAGCTTTTAATCTTTTTACAACAGTGTTTTCTCATCATTAATTTATAGCATACATCTTGTTCATGCACGTTTGAATAATTTTGTATTGTTCTGCAACTGAGGCTTGAATGCTCCGAAAATTCCTGTTTTCACTTACCCCCTATCTCCGCCAATATCCCTGCACTTCATTTTTATTTGAAAAATTAAGACTCCAAGTGACATGTATGGTTCTGAAATGTTACATAGCCATTTTTCAAAAATAAAAACTAAAATGACAATCTGCTGTTCGATACTATGAAATATCACTGAGAAAAGCGCTTATCAGTTTTGCAGTTTTAAACAGGAAGTCAAAAATTCTATTATTTAGCTGTTTTAGATCAATATTGCGGTTTACAATGACCAAAATGTAAAATCATGATCTACTAATATTACAGTTCATTACTAAGTACCTGTAAAAAGCACAATATCTCTCCTTTAAAATATCTTTTGATAGTTTGATTGATATTGATGTTTGTACTTTGCAGTGCACTGGTGTTTGACACAGTCGTCCCAGAAGCGGCTGGCGGAAAACTTCCTCCTCATTACAACAGTCATACCAAAGAGCACACACTGACCCATTCCCATTATGGTCCCTGCAAATGCACAACCACAGTCATAATTACCATCACAATCAGCGCACAGTGAGTTGTTAAATAGAGTGTGAAGCAGTCGACCTGCAGAGTGATAGAGAGGCAGGCAATTGTAGAGTTTGTCAGAGCTCTTCAACCCAAAAGAGTAAAAGCCAAACGCAGCAATTCGAAAATACCTACAGCATAAACAAAACATATATACATTGCATTACATTTCATCAGCTTACATCATAATATTTTACTTAATTGTTTTGCACGTATTATATTTGGCCTATTAACTGAGCACAAATAACTGAATATGTTAACATCTCACACCCACCGACTGTGCACCACCACAGCAGCTTTAGGCATTCCTGTTGTGCCTGAAGTGTAGATATAGAACAACACGTCTGCAAAGAGGAGAATCATGATTCATAAATAATGTTAAGCCTTTGTTCACTAGGGCCAGTATGCAGCACCATTCCTGAAATATTTCTGTCTCTGTAACTTCTGTACGTGTGACAGGTCTTACAAGCAAAGACTTGAGACTTTCACTTAGGAATGCCAGGTCATTACACATTCATAACAATGCACAAAAGGCAACACATTACCTCAAATTGTAGCTAAAAGCAAAAAGAAATGACATACAAAAATGTAATCACTATAACGTTGTGCAGCTCAAGTTTATATGATGATGGGTTTGGTATCTTCTGGTTCAGTGAAATGAAGTAACATCTGGCTACATAACTTAGTGGCAGGAAAAGACTTGTAACTTGTGTTGCAATCAACCTATTAATAAAACATAGTGTTCCCAAACTGTGGTGCGGAGGCCTCCTTTAGTCAGTATTAGTCAGTAGTATTTTGAGGTTCACACGCATAGTTCTGTTAATTATTAGAGTAAGACCAGTTGTCCCGGAGTGCAGGTCATTTAAGTAATGATTTAGTTTAATTGTTTGTTCTGTATTGATTACGACGCAGAGGTCAGCAGCCGAGACCACATGACTACAGGCAGCAGATCAATAACAAGAGGGATTTAGGGTAGTTTTGCTTATTAAAATGTGAAAGCCCTTTCCCGAGGTGGTTCTTGGTGTCCAAAGTTGAAAAAGCCAAAAGTTTGTTGCATACCATTAAAGTCCTTCTTGAGGGTGTAGTTGGGTTTGTGTTTCGGTGATCGGGACAACAGCTCGTCCAGGTTTTGAGTGCTGAGACTTTTTTTCTCTTTTTGCTCTCGTCCACAGCTGTATAAAAGCATTTTGGACTCCAGTGAGTTGCTCACCTCCTCCACAGCTGCAAAAGAACACTTTGAATGACAATGATACAACAATGATATATATATATATATATTAAAACTGCATAAAAGTGACCTTCCTACAACACATAAT